>JBBIGC010049110.1:0-11478 GCA_037576955.1 Lepidarchus adonis | reverse complement strand
TGTGCAACTGTAGTCACAGGAACATCAAGCTGCTTGGAGATGGTCTTATAGCCTTTACCTTTGACATGCTTGTCTATCATTTTCTTTCTAATCTCCTGAGACAACTCTTTCCTTCGCTTCCTCTGGTCAATGTTGAGTGTGGTACACACCATGTCACCAAACAACACAGTGACGACCTGGAGCCCTGTATATAGGTCCACTGACTGATTACAGGACTGTACACACCTGTGATGCTAATTAGTGGATACACCTTGGATTAACATGTCCCTTTGATCACATTATTTTCAGTCTTTTCTAGGGGTACCATCATTTTTGTCAAGGCCTGTTTCATGAGTTTTTTTTTTTTTATTATTAATTCTGTTGAAGCATGGTTGAAAAGCAATGTCTGAATTTTATTAGTTACATGTCATAGAATTTTTATTTATTATTACTTTAGTCGGATTAAAGTTATTTTTGTGACCATTGTGAGTTTTTCTTTCATTGACTGAAGGGTACCAACAATTTTGTCAACGTGTGTCTCTGATTAATTACAATGTGACACTTCTAATATCAGAGTCATAAAATCAATGCTACAGAGGCTATAATTTTCAAAAAGTCATCGTCAAGATTAGGCCTCAGAGTAACAAGTCAACTACACTACATTTTTAGACAGAAGAGTGTTTAAAGGCTGAATATGGGGATGTTACGTGCAGGTGTGGTAATGGTGAAATTACCAATGGGAAAGTCTGTGGGCTGGGGCAGAGCATCGATATCCCCGTTCACTCGTTGTAAGGCTTCCTCCAGCGACTCCTGCTCTGGTTCACTCGCCGGCGGATGCAGCAGACTTAGAAACACCTGGGAGAAGACCAGGAGGAGTGAGAGAACGCACCTTTTTCCTAACAAGCACTCAAAAGAAAAAACAAAGATTTGCCACTACCTCATTAGGGGTACGGACATGCTTGATCAAGACCTGAAAGTGCTTCCCTTCATCTGGAAGTTGGGGGTTGGTGTACACGCCTAAAATGGTCTGGGGTTCCTCCGAGCCCTGATGGAAAAACACGTAAATTCCTGAGCTTCAATAATCATTGAGGAGGTCAAGGGCGGTGGGTCCCAATTAAGTCCTGCAGTTCCTTTTTCTCTGCACATTTTACTGTTTTTACCCAACACATCTGATTACACTACTCATTGGTTACTCAACTGTTACTGAGTAGCTGAAGGGAATGTAGAAACGATGTACAAGGCGAGAGGTACTTTTAGAAGATGAAGAGGTAGTTTCAAACTAAAGTAGAAAACTTTCTGGTGTCAGGTTTGCTAGATACTGACTCTAGACGTGTAACATCAATACAAAATAACTCCTGAATGTTCAGTCCTGGTTCCAAACTTCAAATGTGAAGTCACTATTCGTCATCGTGAACACACACAATCATACATTCACCTCATCACACTTGTGGAACTGCTGCTGGTTCTGGAAATCGAACCCACAACCCTTTAGTCACAAACCTGCTTCTCTAACCATTAGACCACGGCTGCCAGCAATGATCAGCAGTGTATTGGAGACAGTACCTTCCTCAGTGGAACCTTAGTGGTGCCTGGGCAGGGACTTAAACCTGCTGCCTTCTGATCCCAGAAGCAAGGTCCTAACCACCAGGCCACCACTGCCCTCAAACAAGCATGCCACACGCGTCACGTTAACGCTGTGGAAGAGCTGGGTATGTGTTCTACCCCCAACACCATTGAGGATGTGCAATGTAATTCCCATTAAAAAAACAATAACACCTAAAAACGACACGTACATTAGAGTACAAACACATCATCCTGAATAAACACACTTAATAACTCGAGCTAGTACAGTCATTTTACCTCTGTGTTCAAGTCCCAGTCGTCCAAATCGGGCACTGGAGGTTTCACCACATAATCCTGGTGCAAACACAAGTATATATAGTTATTTTAATAATTATTTGGATCTAAAATGAACACAAAACCCACTTTCACACCTCAAGGCTGTTGATGGGTGGGTCAAAGGTGGCATGTTGATGATGCACCATGATTCTACTCAGTGCCATTCCATCTAGTATGATCTCCACAGTCACAATGCCTCGTGGATTTTCTGGTAGTTCCTGCAAAAGAAAAAAAGCAGAATTATGATGCTTCTGCAAAAGAATACTGAGTGATTAACTGGCAGGTATGTGTGACTGGAATTTTCCAAGACTTCAATTAGTCACAAATATGTGAAAACACTGCCTTTCAATGCTGTTGCTCACTGTTCCCCTTGTCAGATTAACCTGAACTAATGCAAACACACACTGAACATTTTCTAGAAGAAAAACACTGCTGGGGGGTTCAGTTTACCAAACTACTCTCATACTGAACATCATGAAGGCAAAAATATCAACTAATAATTAATGTGACTTCCTCTCGTCATTCTGTCTGCACTACCTGTAAAAATAAATAAATAAAATAATTAAAAAAATAAATCTGCCTCAATTCGCAATAGATCATTTCTGAAAGCTGCAGTATAACAGACTATGAACAGCTGCACCACCTGTGAACAGTAGTAAAGCTATGTATGGTAACGTCTTATAGTGGATTTGATAGTTATGATATTTAAAATACCGAAAATAAATGTAATGTTTATTTGGGTTGGTTTATTTTAGGAAATAAAAACCCTTAATTTTTAATCTGTTTTTGGTATTGCAACCTTAAAATTTTAAAATCTTAATCTGCCAAACTTCATGACCAGCGCACCAGTAGTAATGAGTTTGTCGAGGTGTTGCTTACCATGACCTGGACGTTAACAGAGCGGCCAAGAAGCAGTTCCTTCATGAGCGCTACTGCGTCCCCCTGCCATGCACTCCCAATCTATGTTCATTTAAACAAGGCACAGGGGGTGTGAGGTTTATACACAAGTTTCTTTTAAAACAGCAGGTACAACATTTCAAATTAAGAAGCATTTGCTCACCGGAACAACTCCATTTAACTGGCAAGGTACACACAGCTGAGGAACGTTCTCGCATAGCACCACTGGATAAACGTGGCACACTGGAATGTTCTCCACAATACCCTGATCCACATATCGCACCTGTAACACACAATAACATCCCAAATTGCCCCATCAATGGCAAACTGATCAAGAAAATGACTAATCATAAGAAAACAGTCCAAAATCAAAATGTTCTATAAAGAGAAACATTTAACATTTAAGTAACAATATATTTTTCCCTAAATACTTTTGCACAATTCCTATTGGCCCATTTAACACAAAATGTTAGTAATATACAGGAGTTCTAGGTAAAATGATACATAAAATGATATAAAACATAAAAACAGAAACAGTACCAGGGTGACTGGGTTACAAACCAGTGTTTCTCAAACTATGGGCCATGGAACAATCTCAGAAATTGTACTTACGTCTTTTTAAAAATGTATTAAATCAGCTTAAACCATGTCTCAGGTATTT
Source organism: Lepidarchus adonis (assembly GCA_037576955.1). Taxonomy (NCBI): domain Eukaryota; kingdom Metazoa; phylum Chordata; class Actinopteri; order Characiformes; family Lepidarchidae; genus Lepidarchus; species Lepidarchus adonis. Next base: position 8,042 of record JBBIGC010049110.1, on the reverse strand, counting down.
GTTCCAAAACAAGTAGCTGAAAGTGCAGTTCAATATATACTGCATGGCCTAATCAAGGCAAATGAGGTCGTCATTTCAGATATGTTCACCAGGGGAGTCCAGTTCCGGTGCTGGAGCACAGTTTGGTGATTTCCTTGATGACACATACCTGGTTAAACTCACCTGTCAATTACCAGGTGTAGTGACTGTGCTCGAGGAGGAGAAACTACCAAATTGTGTTTGGTACGTGCTCTCCATGACCGACTTTGGTCACCCCGATATACACAGTACACAATTCACAATCGCTTAAACATGAGAACAGCAGCTTTGTTTCTGTAACAGAGGTGGTTATGGAGAACGCAAGGGTTCTGATGTATGACGGGTGCCAACATTATCCAGAAAGTGGCATTAGACTAATACGTCTGCAAACTGCTGACTTAGACAACTATCATTTGAAGCAATAAAGATCAACCTTCAAATGGCCTCCAATGACCTCCAGGACCTGTCCGCGATACCAGAGCATGTCCGAGCCCATGACCGCACAGCCCAGCACGCTCCTCCAGCTGTAGTGCTTCTGTCGAGGCAGCGTTTTAATGTGCTGCTGCATGCGCTCCTTCAAGCGCTCAAATTCACACTCTGTTCAAATAAACACATCAAACAATGGACTTTAGTGTGGGTTAAGTGTAGTGACAGGTGAGTTGTAAATCAGACATCCACAGCGCCTCAACAACCACTGAAAACATCTCTTCTTCTACATAAAAAGCATGTGGACAAAGTCCGCTGTAATAATAAACAATTTACTTCATAAAAAAGCTGTTACACACCGGCCTGCAGGCTCATCATGTAGATGACTCCGTCGTCAGAAACCGCAGAGACTCTCATGTGTGTGTGTCCACAGGGAAGCAACTCTGGGGGCAAGTAGGCTTGTGTCTTCACTTTCTGTGGGGGTGGGGTCGTGCGTGGAATAGGTCTTGGAGGACGGTAGCGCAAGGGGCTTGGAGTTTTCTCCACACTGTTCTCCTCACACACACTCTCCTGGGTTGGCACACATTTGTCCTGCACTAGCAAAGCTTCTTCTGACACATTGCTGAGATCTTCACACACAGGGGTTGGTTTGGGTGCAGGAGAGGGGCTGAAAGAATGAGATTTTGGTAATAATCCACCTACTGTGTTTATAGTCACAAACAATGTGACTCACTTAAGAAATTAAAACTTTATGTTCAGAAACTATCAGTAAGAAATGCTTCATCAATGGCGGCAAAGAAACCACAGCGAAATGTGTCCTCGTGGAGCAGCGGGCAGCTGTGCCCGGGGAGCAGTGAGGTGGGGTGGTACCTTGCTCAAGGGTACCGCAGTGGTGCCCGGGCTGGGACTTGAACCTGCAACCTTCTGCTCTCAGGGGCAAAGTCCTAACCACTAGGCCTCCACTGCCCCACAAACTTTACTTTACCTTAGATTGTGTCTATTAAACACTAGACTTTGACATACTTGACACATCTCTCTCTCAAAGCAAGTCCTTCAGTAATGAGGAAGTCTGCAACGCTGACATCTTGGCCTGCGCGGTTGCAGCAGAACAGAGACACTGGCACTGGACTGGCAGAGAGGTCCTGCAAGCATCACAAACAGATGAGAAACTCACAGTCGTCAGGATGGTTAACCACAGTAATCATTCCCACTCCGTTACCTTAATGGTCATAACAGCAGTGGCTCCGGTGAGATAGTAGGAGATGAAGTCACAAGCAGTAGCTGTCCATGTGGAGAGACCCCCAGCTGGTCTGATAACAGTATTTAAAGAATAAGGAAAGATTATCAAAGCACAACCGAACAAATTTTTTTACAAAGGACTCTCCTGATATTATTATTATTGTTTTGGTTATCTGGACTGATTGAGTACCTGATTTAGCAAAAAAACGTGTATTATCTTTGCATTTAAGATTTATCAATTTAGCACTTAATATTCTTTTTATAAAGTACATAATTGTAATTATATTCTTCAAAAAATATTTTATAAATGATGGTACAATTATATAAGGAGCATGACTAATGCGTAATGTCTGGTCTTTGGGTCAGGGGCACAAAGTCAGTCCCAGATTTGGTTTGGTGGTTCCCCTCCTCACTAAACCTGGCAATTAAGAGGCGAGTGGAACCAGACGTGTCACCAAACTGTGCTGGATACTGGACCTTCAGGACCAGAGTTACAGACTCCTAGTCGAAGTGATGGATTATATTTAATTAACTGTAAACTGTATTAATTAATGTATATGGGCTTGGAGCTGCACTGTTTGTTACCTTATGTCGCTGAGAAAACATTCTAGCAGCAAGGAGCCATTCAGCTCTGGAAGGAGGGGCCTTAGGTTACAGGTGTGGAGCTTTACAGTGTTACCAAAGTCACGACGAAGCACCTACGGACATCAAGCATTTACCACAACAGCAGTAATTGTATGTGGATCATGTTTATATAATATTAGTTTGTAACACTGATAAATTCACTTAAAATACTGACACATGCATTAACAGTTTAATTCTTCCCACTTGTGTGTGTGTTTACCTCAGCGATGCTGCCAGTGGACAAACTGCACACCTTTCCCCTCTCCCAAACTCCATTAACATTGGCAGCACATGGCATCTCCACCTTCCAATCGACATCCATGATATCAGACTTGGAATACTTGCTCTTCAGTGAGTCGTAAATCCTAAAGGAAGAGTAACATTTACAGTTACAATCTTAAACACCTTCAAACACTTTAAATCAACCAATTTTTGTCTCTTTCCCCAAGTCAAGACACTGAGGATAGTACCGCTTGAGTTGGGCATCAAACTGCTGTAGTTGCACACAGATGTATCCAGGGGATATAACATGGGTGACCCTCACCCTCAGGTCCTTCACACGGGTGAGCAGAGTCAAGTTGAGTCGCATCTCCGAAGGCTCAACAGAGAGCATCGGCTCACCTGCGAGATCCACCTGATCCACATCATGGAGTGGGGGGTCCCACACTGCATCCTCTAAAGAGGGGGTTTCCTTCAGGTCAGCTCTGTAACAGAAAGTTCCATTAGTACAAACACTGTTAAAATGAGAAGAGTATTATGTCTATCAAAATCAACAGTACAAAGTGACAAATATATTTTTCCCAAACTACACTCTGTCCAATTTTAACCTAATCAACAAAATAGGAACATTTGTATACATAAAAAATTACAGCCTGACTTAAAAAAATACTGATTTAGCAATGCTTAATTTAATATGATTTTATACAGAATGCCTTCATGATGAAGACAACACACACATACATATACACTCACATTTTATTTTATACACATATACATATATATATATATACACATATACATGAGAGAAGCCTGTAATTTTCATCATAGCTTTACCTCAACTATGAGAGACAAAATGAGAAAAAAAAAAAATCCAGAAAATCACATTGTCTGATTTTTTAAGAATTTATTTGCAAATTATAGCTCCTACAAACAAGCAAGATTTCTGGATCTCACAGCTCTTCTATCCTCCACTCGTCACCTGTATTAATGGAACCTGTTTGAACTCGTTATCAGTATAAAAGACACCTGTCCACAACTTCAAACAGACACACTCCAAACTCCACTATGGTCAAGACCAAAGAGCTGTCAAAAGACACCAGAAACAGAATTGTAGACCTGCACCAGGCTGGGAAGACTGAATTTGCAATAGGTAAACGGCTTGGTGTGAGGAAATAAACGGTGGGAGCAATTATTAGAAAATGGAAGACATACAAGATCACTGTTAATCTCCCTCCATCTGGGGCTCCACCAAGATCTCACCCTGTGGAGTCAAAATGATCACAAGAACAGTGAGCAAAAATCCCAGAACCACATGGGGGAACCTAGTGAATGACCTGCAGAGAGCTGGGACCAAAGTAACAAAGGCTCCATCAGTAACACACTACGTCGCCAGGGACTCAAGTCCTGCAGTGCCAGACGTGTCCCCCTGCTTAAGTCAGTACATGTCTAGACCTGTCTGAAGTTTGCTGGAGAGCATTTGGATGATCCAGAAGAGGATTGGGAGAATGTCAGATGGTCAGATGAAACCAAAATAGAACTTTTTGGTAAAAAAAGAATGCAGAGTTGCATCCAAAGATCACCATACTACTGTGAAGCATGGGGGTGTTTTCTGCAAAGGGACCAGGACTACTGATCTGTGGAAATGAAAGAATGAATGGGGTCATGTATCGTAAGATTTTGAGTGAAAACCTCCTTCCATCAGCAAGGGCATTGAAGATGTAATGTGGCCGAGTCCTTCAGCATGACAATGATCCCAAACACACCACCCAGGTAACGAAGGAGTGGCTTCGTAAGAAGCATTTCAAGGTCCTGGAGTGTCCTAGCCAGTCTCCAGATCTCAACCCCATAGAAATCTTTGGAAGGAGTTGAAAGTCTGTGTTGCCAAGCGACAGCCCCAAAACATCACTGCTCTAGAGGAGATCTGCATGGAGGAATGGGCCAAAATACCAGAAACAGTGTGTGAAAACCTTGTGAAGACTTACAGAAAACAGTTGACCTCGATCATTGCCAACAAAGGGTATATAACAAAGTATTGGGATGACCTTTGATTATTGACCATACTTATTTTCCACCATAATTTGCAAATAAATTCTTTAAAAATCAGACAATGTGATTTTCTTTCTAATTTTGTCTCTCATAGTTGAGGTAAAGCTATGATGAACATTACAGACTCATCTTTTTAAGTGGGACAACTTGCACAATCAGTGGCTGACTAAATACTTTTTTGCCCCACTGGATGTGTATGGGGCAAAAAAGTAGGGAGGAGGTACTGATTAGCTGATCACCTAAACCACAATGGGGTTAAATACCATTTAAATCTATAAAAACCATCACCTGCTTCTTGCAGAAAGACCTGTCTGAATGGACAGAACAGTGCCTCAATTCTTTTTAAAAAGTTTAGACATCAGTACTGGGGGTCCTCGACTCAGGACCAGGTTCGGTTCCTCAGCATGACAGAAGTCTTACAGAAGCGCCTACGGGTCTAATGCCCTGGGGTCATTGCTCTGTTAGGCCACACCTGAGGCTCTGTGTGTGGTCCTCTCCAGGTGGATTCTATTTGAGGCAATCACCAACCAGTCTCAGGTGTGCAGCGTCGTGACCATGAATCATGGTAAGTCGAGTGCATCTCAAGTCGAGGACCCGCTGTAGTGTTATTTCAAATTAAATTTAATCCCAATTTCTACAGTATGTATTACTCAAGGTCTGAAAACAATTGATCTTTATATGTGGAATATAAAGGAAATGTCAGTAGTTTTTCTTCCTCAAACACAGAGCTGAACATAGTAAAACCAGAGAAAACTTAAATCAGACCAGCATCCAGTTTTCTGTTCAATTTTAAGGGAATGATCGCTGAACAGCAGCAGACAAATGCACAAATAACCTTATGGTACTGACCTTATGTGTTTGGAAAATTCAACCTTTATTAACCTAGTGTCATAGAAGATTTTTTAATGTTCTGATGAAGAAAAAAATTCTCTGAACTTTTCCCATTTTTCACCAGCTTGTTAAAAGCTCCACTAAGATCTATGGGAAATGACAAATACACAAAAGAAAGCTAAAGGGGTAATATTATGCACATACGGTTTACTTGAAGATGCCAGGCCTTTTTTGACAAGGATCTCTCCGTAGCTGACTGCAAAACTCTCACTGACCTCAAACAGACACACAGGTAAAGCTGTGGCCTGGGGAACAATCTCTGACAAAAAAAGGACATTGCAACATAGGGGATCTGAGACGGAGATGCATGTTGGTGCACTACAATCATGGCAAGCTTTTACTGAAGGTATTTATGGACTATTTCTAATAGCATGCATGTACGTTCTTACTTGTTACCACTACAGTGACCAACTTATGTTCTGTCAGTTCTCGAAACTCCTGAAGGCTTTCTTCACTCCAAGTATCTCCCACACTGGTCACATCTGCTAGAGAACACCACAGTGCCTAAAGAAGGAAAGGGAGTTGTAACCAGCTGATAGTACAGTTTCAATACAAATACAATAAAAATACAAATAGAATTAAAAAAATAAAATAAAACTCACCATGGCCGGCAACGCAAAGAACTCATCCTTTATTTGTCGTAAGTCTTTAACAGAAAGTGCCTGTTTGTTGCCAAAGTCCATATACTGGACCTCCACCTTCCGTCCACCAGGAAAACCTGAGACACACACATACCTTCAGAACGATTTCCACAATATATTCATATTTTAGACTAATACAATTCACAAAACATGAAAATCCCACAAACACACCAGTCACTTGAGCCCTGCACCAGTCACTGTCGTTATAGAGGGCAACACAGGCCTGGTTCAGATGAGGACAGTAAATCTGGAGATCATGGTCATTCCATGGAGATCCATAACAGTCTTGCAGCTTAGAGTTCAGCAGCAAAAACTCCATGTTGTCCACCTACATGAGCAGAAACATACAATATCAACTGACTGCTAACAATTTCTGATAACCCAGAATATAAAGAATTTTGTAGGGTAGAAATACAAGAAAAGATAGAAGCCAAGGAAAGAGAGAAAACAGATTTATTATTAACATTTATTCATTTGGGTGATGTTTTTGTCAAGCTACAGGAACAATCGAGCATGACTGCGGTCTTCTCATGGCCAACAAATGCAAGGGTTAAGGTTAAATATAGATAACGGATTCATTTAAATCATTCATCATAAAGCAAAATCAGACATGACAATTACACATCTGTAATCCTGTTGAAACTCATTAGATAAGTAATGTAAAATGTAAAAATCATAACTCACAAGCTGTATGTAGAAGTCTGATGGTGTGTTGACATGGGAGACCACAGCAGGAACCTTTGTGTTGAGTTTAGGATGCCCAGGTGGATGAAACCTCAGTGGATTCATTCCTCTAAATGCTGCTGACTGAGGGGAAAAGACCCTGCACAGGTGTATACATTCAAAAAGTGAGCATTTAGAAATGCCTAATAATATGTCTGACAACATTAATCTTAGCATTTGAAGGTGGTCTGCAGGGCAGAGATATTAGCACTTATAGCTGAAAATGAAACACACCAGCAGTATTACATGAACACATTGTAATTACAAAGTGCAGGTAAATGAACTTACAGTGGGTCTGGAATAAACAAACTACTTATGAAGTGATAGTTTCTGAGGTCAACACTACTCCAAGCTCATAGTACAGATTATTACACGTTTCCTCAAACGCAGATGAACCCTATATTAAATTTGAATGGGAAGGTGTCCCCGACGTGTGGCATTATTTTCTGATAACACCTGCTGCCATGGGAATGTTTTTGTGCTTCAAATAGTCGGTTTCATATCACGCTGCCATTAGCACAAACAAACATGGACGACGGTTTCAATATGAATGTTTTTATTTTCTGTGAATATAGGATGTTGGAGTGCTGTACGCAGGTCCAATGTAAAGACCAAAAAAGGGGTAAAATTTTCAGCGAAGAAAAAGCAGAGGCATAGTGTTTAGCTAAGCAACGACCAGAACATTCTGAAGAACAATTTTTTCTCTTCTTTCTTTTGGCACGGATCTGCATGTACAGGTATCTCTAAAAAAAATTATATCATGAAACGGTTCAATATTTCTTGACATTCATTTCAGAAAGTGAAATCCAAATATTATACAGATTCATTACACTGAGCGAAATATGCCAAGCCTTAATTTTTTGGAATTTTGATGATTACCCAAAATTCACTTGGAAAATTGGAATATCATATAAGATAAATTTTTAAAAGAATATTTTAAACAGAAATGTCAGGCTTCTGAAAAGTATGTTCAATACTATGCTCTCAATACTTTGATCTCAGTCTTCAGGTCGTCTGCATTGTTGGTCTGGTGTCTCATCTTCCTCTTGACAATACTCCACAGATTCTCTATGGGCTTCAGCTCAGGAGAGTTTAACACCCTGGTGGTGGAACCAGCTGTTGGCACCTTTGGCAGTGAGAGCAGGTGCCAAGTCCTGCTGGAAGATGAAATCAGCATCTCCATAAAGCTTCAGCAGAAGAAGCATGAAGTTCTCT
>JBBIGC010049099.1:0-11479 GCA_037576955.1 Lepidarchus adonis | reverse complement strand
GTGTGTGTGTGTGTGTGTGTGTGTGTGTGTGTGTGTGTGTGTGTGTGTGTGTGTGTGTGTGTGTGTACACAAAAGACTCAGTGTGCATCTTGCAGTCAGCTGTGCACTAATCAGCAGTGCTGAGGTACAGTAGACACACACCTGTTCTCATTTCCTCTGTGTTGACAACACTATAAATGGAACTGTAAGCCACACAAGAAGCCCCTGCAGCCTGACCTTGGTCTCACCCCATCCTCATCACATGCCATGAGCCCGGCCATGTAATGGGTGCATTCCCATTCTGATGAAGCGAAGAGGAACACCCTTTCTAAAGCAATAGTGTTGTTGGAACTGTGGTCTGAAGTGAGTTTTTCAGAGCTTTGCACTGCAGCCATTTAGCATGGTGCCTAAATGAACGCATGCAGGCTTTAAACAGCACTGAATTGTTAGGTCATCGGAAGCAGACTTGCGGATGTGGTTTCGGTTCATAGACACACTGTTATCTATAAGAACAGGCAAGAGTGTGTCGCATTGCTAAAAACACCAAAACCTAAATGTAGCATTTGCATTTGGATGTTGCACGTCTTGGTAAAGACCCCCACTGCATATGGAGAGAACGGTGTGATTTCTATTTGCTTTAATACATTTTGGAGAAGTGACAAGTGAGATTTTCAATTTTTGTCCATTAAAATGCTAATTTAAACCCCAGCTCATAACCCTCAGCACAGGATATGAAACCTAATGCTGCACGATCCAGTGCTCAAACAGCAAATCACTCACTAGTGGAACAAACACCTCCTCTCTCATCGTGATTATTGTACAATTCATGTGTGTTTAATATTCCCCATTTTTAAACAGCCAGAAAGACCCCAAACGGGCCGGAACCAATTCTGTCAATGCCAGTGTCAAAAATGTAGAAATTGGGACTAAGGTTTCCTCTCACTGTCTTGAGGCTTGAGGATTAGTTTGACTGGCTACTGTAGGTGTGAGTGTGTAAATGGTTGTTTGTCTCTGTGTTGCTCTGTGATGGGTTGGCCTCCAGTCCAGAGCTGCGCCTTGGATAACAAAAATAACCCGACATTTTCAATCAAATACCTGATGATACCGATATGACTCCCAAAACCATTGTGCATCCCTGACTGGCTGGTTTATCTCAGCGCAACCACCGTTTTGATCATATTTGATCAGATTATATTAACTAAAACGAGCTGTTATTGCAAAATGGCCACTAGAGGGCCTACCGAGAGACACTGCAGGCAAATGTCACAATCTGGACTAACAATGCATGTTTCTACAACTGTGCTTTGTTCTGCAAATGTCTGCTCTGCACTCCTCACACTCTCTCTCACAGTAGTGACACAAAAAGGCGAAGCTGTAGAAGCTTATCGCTTCTCAGTGGGGTATGATAGGATCCAAATGTCACAAAGGTGTGAGCTGGCAGCCCTGTTAATACAGAGGGAATTCAACGTGCCAGTAACAGCTCATGCATCCTTATTCTGGACAAGCTTCCAGTTCCCCTGGGTCTAACGAGGAGTCATTAGGATACAGAGATATGACATAAAATGTCAAGAAGTTGCAGAAAAATATCAGTGTAGTATCACTACATTTATAACAGTTTTATATTTACACAGCAGCAACCTAGTCGATTTTCATTGTCATGGTAAGCTGGAGCCAATCCCAGCTGACTGTGGGTACAGGGCAGGGTTCACCCTGGACAGGAGGCCAACCCATCTCAAGATCACACACAAGCTATTTAGAACAGCAAGTCAACCTAAACCACAAGCCTTTGGATTGTGGGAGGAAACCGGAGCCAGAAAACTCCACGCAGAAGTTATTTGTGGCCGATCAAATCCACAAGTTCCTCTCTCAAACCGGAAATGCTGCAGAGTCTATTAAAAGTTGTGCATTGTGTCTGCTTTCAATCACAATTATATGTTCCAAAAATCATGATAGTATCGTATCGTCACCTCTGTAGCAGAGGGAAAATATGGCTCTGGTAGGATGGGTAGGGTGTGTGTGTGTGTGTGTGTGTGTGTGTGTGTGTGTGTGTGTGTGTGTGTGTGTGTGGTGTATGTGGGAGAACAGTAAAGTATACACTTTGTGTATATGATTACACTACATCTGGGCTAAAAACAACCCTGTGCTGTACGGGCTCTGCAGACCATTTCCTCCCAGGCTGTAATAATACAGCATCTGCAGCCATCCATCAGCAGGGGATTACGCTCTACTGGGGAATTAGTTCATCACTATCTGAGCTTCACACACACAAAAACACATTAATTCCCCATTCACCACTGAAAAAGCAAACCATGGCAAAAATGCTCATTCAGCTATGGCCGCCCTTGAAGTGCAGCACACTGTCAAATCAAAAACTTGCCATTTATTTTTCATACGACACATTTTTCACCCACGTTATCTGATAAATAGACCAAATATGCTCAATTAAATTATATATATATATATATATATATATATTACATTTATACATATACTGTAATATATATATTTTTGAAGTCATACTGAGATACTGAAACCAGGGGTCATGGTGACTATAGCACAAACACAAACATACAAGTTTCTAAATATGTTATTTTTCATGGTAAAATAGTGCTAAATCTCAAAAGAACTAAAATTATTTGGCAATCATTTTGCCTGATAAAGACTTGCATGTAACTTGATTCCATAAATAAATTAAAATAAATGAATAAACAATGTGTCAATAACAATAATAACAACAACAAGAAGAAAAAGAACAAATGGAAGAAATGTAGCTGTTGTTATATATATTATTGTACATATATATATATATATATACACCGTATTTCCCAAACGATAGGCCACCTCACATTACAGGCCGCCCCATTAGCTACAGAAAATAGAAGCATCTAACTTGATGCCCCTGTAGCCTTTGCAGTTCAATACTGGTAGTGACATTATACTGTAGTTGAGCACAAACAATTAAAATGATTTGGAACTTACAGATTTCATGCCACAACGCAAGATCAACGGAGTAGAATTTAAGATCCATGCAACGTCTGTAAAATCCGATATGAACGTGTCCAACATTAGCGACAGCAAAGCAGCACAAGTCACAATTGATGTTTATGGATACAATTTGAAGAAAGCTAAGCATAATAATTTTTGCATTTCAGTGTTGCTAATTTTATACTGAAGAATTTACATGACATGCATGACGGAGCAGTGCAGAGCCCTTTACCAGCAGCGAAGACAAGTTTTTTCTTCTTCTTCTTGCCAGAATATGACAACCAGATTGTGAGGTTATACTTAGTAAAGCTAAACATACGCTGCATTTAGACAAAATCAATACACAGAGAGTCTGCATATTTTGGTGCATTGAGGACGACCATGATGGATAGGCTAACTGCTAACCAGTGTTCATTCCAGCAACTCCGGTTTCCAATGGAGTGTTGCGGGAGCAATGCATTATAGATTGTGTAGTGTGTGGAGTGGAGAACGGGTGGGTAATGTAGGTGGAAAACGGGTGGAAAGAGCATTGTTTTTAGAGGAGAGTTGTAGCCTGTTAGCAAGAGAGCAGGTTAGCAGCGCACGATGGAGCAGCTTGGAAAAGGGAACAGGGAGCAGAAATACTGCTCTGTGCTGAGAGAAAACAGAAATAATTAAATAAAGTCGCAAGTCCCAAAATGGAATTCTGCCTCCGAGTGAGTCTGCGCTGGCTGCTTCAGAAGTGTTCGGATTTGAAGTTGGGGAGTTACCCTGAATGACGCTGCCACTCGGACACTCAGCCAATGTATCAGGCCTCTGACCACAGTTACGGGTGAGCACAGGAAAGGTAACATAAGCAATGGAGCTTTACATGTTTCCCGTTTTATACTAAGCCGTCACGTCTTTGCTTTGCGTTGCTCTTCGAACTGTTCATTGCTGCAGTTAACAGTTTATTTAAATTCAACTAATAATTTAGGGAAGTTGTATTTATGTACTGAATTATACTTTTAGAGAATGTGTTTTCATGTTTTTAGATAAGCCGTCCCATTTACGCAAACCACACCCAATTGCATGTGTTGCCCTTGTGAACAGAGGGTTGCAGGTTCAAGTCCCAGCTCAGAAACCACTAAGGTACCTTTGAGCAAAGTACCTTAGGTTCATCAGATGTCTTTAAGTTTCTCCAAAAAATCTGTTGTTTAAAAGCATGGATTTTTCTTTTAATCTGTGAAAGCTAAAATGTAAAGATATTATTATTGTTTTATAGAGTTATTATTTCAGTGATGTTTGTGTGTGTCTGTTAGGACTTGCTGATGTAATCTTTCTCTGAAAAAAAAGACAATCTTCAGTCACTGAAGATTACAGAGGACCCCTGGGCAAAATATAGGTCAATCAAATCCCACACACACACATACACACACACACACACACACACACACACAAACTCACAGCTCAAGGATTTGTTTTTGCACTGACTTCCATTATGCGGAAGCTGCAGAATGAGGCAAAGCTACAAGTTCATTAAGAGGCTGAATTAAAGCTCTACAGGAAGCTCCATAATTAAGATGTGTTTGGGTGACTTCAGATAAGAGTTAATTGACTGTGTGTGCGTATAGGCAAGAGCACGAGACAACAGGAGACATACTGCACAGTTGTGCTGATCGGCTTCTGACAATGTTCCATCATTATTTTTTTTACTTTCCTCTTCTGCTCAGGCCTTTAATCTTTTAATTATGAATTACAACAATTATCAACATCATGATTAGTGTTAGGCAGGTGTTTAGAGAGAGAGCGAGAGTGTGTGTGTGTTTGTGTGTGTGTGCGCGCATGTGTGTGTGTGTGTGTGTGTGTGCTTATGTGCGTGCGTGTCAGTATTGGGTTGGCATAGTTGTATGTGGAGACAAAAACATTCACATTAGGGATGTACACCCCCTCTATATATCAGTCAGCCATAACATTAAGACCATCTGCCGAATACGGAGTAGATCCCCCTCATGCTGCGGAAACAGCTCTGACTGTGGTGCCCTGTGTTCTGACCCCTTTCTATCAGTGTCATTCACCAGTTATAGATTGTTATTAGTAGATACTAACTACTGCAGACCTGGAGCACTCCACAAGACCTGCTGTGTTGGAGAATCACAATCACAATAAGATCCTTCTGCTCCTGCTTCCAGCACATCAACTTCAAGAACTGACTGTTTACTTGCTGCCTAATACATCCAGCCCCCTGACAGGTGCCACTGTGATGAAATAACTAGATATTCAATGTTATTCACTTCACTGGTCAATGGTTATAATGTTATGGCTGAATGTTGTAAATGATAATTATGTATTTGTGTGCGTGTGAGACAGAAAACTACCTCCAGTTGTAGTTGATCATCCAAATTTGTCTTCAACACAATACAAAGCAATAGGCACACAAACCCTTTCTGCTAAAACCTTCCCAAAACATCTCTCAGTATTTTATGTATATCCTGCTCTTCCATAAACTCGTGGATGTGGTTTAGGACTGAGATTCAATTGTATATACAGTGTATTGTAGTCATTGCCACAAGATCTGGATGACCAGTTTTTGCCACAGTGTTTTGTTCATGTTCACAGTAAGTCATATAGTGTTTGAAACCACATCCACAGGTCTGTGCCACCTTAGTGACTCAAAGTAACATCCACATGAACAAATCATTACAAAGCCATGTTCAAAGCCACAAGGGAAGTTATCTGTATCAGGGAGAAGGGAGGAGGACACCCACACCAGCAGGATTTCATTCATACATGTTTCACTTACATAGGTCATGTATATATAAAGGTAAAATGGTGTTATACATTTCATTTATTAATTATTAATATAGTTAACAATGTCAGTCCTAATATTTATAAACCCTGTGACAAAAATTCATATAAATGGGTATATCCATCAGGCCAATACGAGAATTTGAACGTATATTACTGTAATGGTTGTATTATTGATGGGCATGCAGTTTAAGAACGTTTCTTCAACAACTGAAGCACTGAGACTAAATTATAACACAACATAACTATAACATGAACTAAACAACTCACATGGCATAAAGCGGGATCAACACAGGCAAAGTAACAGGCACAACAGAATTACAACAGCCACAGATAACAGGGAACATAGCAGTACAACAGGACTTACAGGAGAATAGAGATCTGACAAGGACACATGGGTGTAGACAAGGAACAAGAGACAGGTGCAGACATGACAGTGGACTAGGCCAAGGCCTAAACAAACACAAAACATGCGGAACTGGTGAGAATTACCATGATGAAATCTGCCATCTAAACAGTTAAGGGTGACAAGCTGGGAAACTGTGAATCAGCAATGTTTCAAGTTCCAACTTGTAAGGACATCATGAATGGGCCATTCATGTCTGTCCACGTGTCTTTTTGCAAGACAACTCTGAAAGCAGCATGGGGCTTCAGCAGGGGTTATTCCCAGGCTCCATCTGACTCACACATGGAATCGCCATCACAGAGACAGCAACAATGACCAAAAATGGACATATGCTCTAAACACATACACACACACTGGGTTCTTACACGGTTCTCGGGATGTGAGGACTCCCATGGTCATCATGTCACCTTTAGGTCACTATGGGAGGTCAGAGTAGGGTCGGACAGTGTGCTGAGACATGGGGCTGAGCTGTGTAGCTTCACACGTGTACACATACACACACACCTTTACACATGTACACACACACACACACACACACACACACACACACACACACGCACACACAACCAGAGATCTCCCTCATTGTTGTCAGGTATATTATATTGATGCTATTTTATTGATTTATTGATGCCACTGTATACAATACATTAGAATTACGTTAAAATTATAAAATATATCACTTTGTAGATATATAAAATGCAGTTGTGTAAATATTTTATGATTTTATATTTTTTACATAATTCAAACCCCCCAAAAATGCATTAGAATTACGTAAAAAATATAAAATCATAACATTTGTAGATATATAAAAAAATTGCATTTTTGTGTAGATATTTTATGATTTTATATTTTTTACATAATTCAAACCTCCCAAAAATGCACTAGAATTACGTAAAAAATATAAAATCATAAAATATCTACATATTTTTTCATTTTATATTTTGTATGTTATTCTACAGCCACACAAATGCATACACAGCTGCTTCTATGATCCCAGCTGTCCTTTGAGTGCACCAATGTCACACACTGGCCTCTATTTCTCCCTCATGCCATCATCCCCTTTGCCTCTGTGGCCTACAAACAACCAGACACTCACTATTACACACACACACACACGCACACACACACTCTCTAGGGGTATTCCGTGTCATTGCATGGTGCAGGCTGTCACTGCTCATCTGTCTCCTTTTAGCCAGACTGCCTCTGGCCTTCATAATGCTCTCCAATCACATTCACACTGACAGGAACCCAGGCAGATACACACGCCTTCAGACTCGACTAATGCACACACACCATCACAAACACTCAGCTTTTAGACTCGGAAGTGTCCGCCTGTTTCAGAGATAATCTTTATGATGTTGGAGTACACTTAGGTACAATGGTAGAAGATATGACAACAAATAATCGTTAAAAACGTTTCAACACCGTTTTCAATAATTATATTTATACATAGCAATACAGTGGCATCAATAAATCGATAAAATAGCTTTAATAAATAGAAACCGTGCACTAAAATTAGGAGAAAATGCCATATTTAATCGTGTACCCAGGTCAACGGTGGTGCAGTGGTTAGCACTGTAGTTGTCTCTGTGGTTGTCCTATAGTCAGCTGGGATTGGCTTTAGCTTCCTCATCTCGTGAGGCGGCAAGCACACATGGCTGGACCATTGCAGTGGCACCTGGGGAGCAGTAGGGGGCACTTCTGGCTGGTTCTGGGACTCGAACCCACAACCCTCTGGTCACACACTTCTTTATCCAATATTAAAGTTTTAATTGTGGGAAATTAATAATAATCACAGACCTTTACAACTGGTGCTCTGATATATTACACAGACTATATTACAAGTCCGAACTTTTTGTCAGCTTTTTGAAAACGTGATCACTTTAAAGAAAATAATCTCATTTAAATTATAATTGAAAATAAAAGAAATTTCTGAAATTGTTCAGCTCTCGACTGTGTGCTTGCTCTGCTGTCGACTGGCCAGGGTCTGACCACACCTCAGAGACGCCTGGGCCGGGGCTCACAAGGGCAACGTCCTAAACACTAGGCCACCACTCCCCTTAGGGCACCATTGCTGTTCTACGCTGCCACTGCCCCGGTATGGACGTTCATCAGCCTGCAGCTCTGTCAGTCATTCTGGACACGTCTCACACTGGGTTTCTTCTCATTTTTCTTTTGTCACTTCACTATAACAGTGCAGATTTCAATCTGCCATTAACTCTCTGAAGCACAGCTCTACACACACTTGCATTAAATAAACACATTATGCCAGAGTGACACAGAGTAGATATTTCACACTGACACTGAAGCAGTGTTAACTATTTCTGTGCCGTGTGGTGATGAAGTCGTGCTTCACATACCCTAACTGATTTCTGCAGCCCCACGTGTGAAAACGGAATATTTTTCATTTTTAATAGGCTCAAATAATAATAAATAATTAATTAATAATATTAATACAAAATAAATACAAAATAATGATAATAATAATAATAATAATTTATAAAGTGCCTTTCTCAAACCCAAGGTCACTTTACACAGCAAAATTAAAATTAAAACCGATGCAAAATCAGTGACAAGGTGCAAAATCAGTGACAAACAGCAGAAAGAGAGATAGAGAGGACGTAATTAAACATAAATGAACATTGAGTAAAATAAAAAAACATTAAAATTCAAGGCTAAACTAATGGACCTCCAAACATGGCTCTTGCATTTTCTGATCCACTTATCCTGACCAGTGACAGCGAGTGCGAGAGCCTATCCCAGCGGTAACAGTCCAAAAGGTCATCAGCAGGTCACAGTTCACCCAACATATCTTCGGACTGTGGGAGGAATCCAGAGCTCCTCACTGTCTCCCTAGGGTCGAACCATGGTGCCATGTCCCAAAAACTGCTTTTTCATGCCACTTAAAAGGGTTTAAAGCTACTAACACTGCAGTGAAGTAATCCACACTGCACCAGTGTGCACATTCTAACTTGGAACGTGTCCCGTCATAGTGGCGCTGAGATTGCTGCTGGTTTAATGTTCAGATTAGGGTTCTGCTACGCGACCTGAGCCCGTTGGGGGCCCGACAAAATCAAGCTGCAGCTTCAACGTGTGGACTTTTTTCAAATGAGTGTTTTTAATGAGATTCTTTCTCTTTTTTGTCTTTCTTTCTCTTTTACTTTCTTTTTTGTCTTTCTCTTTCTTTCTTCCTACTCAATATTAAGCAGGTGGAGTTAATGTCATGGCATGTTAGGACCTGTCTGATAATGCGATGAGGTTCTAGGTGATTCATTGTCCTGAAATACACACACTTCAATCAAATGGGAAAGTGTGTCCAAACTTTTGACTGGTAGTGTATGCAAATTCTAAATGGTTCACAATGGCACCACTGTAATTACTAGATGGACTCAAACGTAGCTAGCTAAAACTGTGGTTACATTTATTTGTGGTTATTAGTGGTCAGGACCTTGCCCTTGTGAACGGAGGGTCGCAGTCCCAACCCAGGTCCCTCTGAGGTACTGTCCCACTACTGGTGCTGTTGATTGCGGGGTTGATGTCCACTGCCCCACTTGTGAATGGGTTAACAAGGTCATATTTGGTTGAGGGGTAATAATGGTTATAATGACAAATCGTTTCAGGCTTCCTGGTTGACCTCTAGCTAGTTTGTAGCTGTGGTCTGAGTGGGTTTGCTCTGCATCAGAGGATCTGTCCTGAGATGCTGGTGAAAAGAAATAAGGTACACACACACACACACACACACACACATACAACCCTGCCCCACAGTGACAGGCCAGCTTGGCCATGCAGGCCTTCTCTGAGAAGACTTTCGCTTGAGGTGAACTCAGTAAAGCTCTGGGAACCGAGAACACGACCGATGCTCGTCCGTGATGAAAACATATTTAACACAGAGCATCTTAAGCCGTGGCCGCTCGGCCGAGCTCCTGCGGACGCGGCTGAGAGCCACAGGAGATTAGTGCTGGGCCGTTTCACCAGCACACTTTTACACGCCGGTGGGTTGAGGAATAAGCCGCCGCTGCTTAACGCTTCAACACTGGTCCCTCTGAAAAAAACAGTCACAGCACAGTGTCTCTCTTTCAATTACAGCAAACAGAGAGAGAGACACCCACCCACACATATGCAGCCTCTCTCCCTCCAATACTCTACCACTCGCTGTCTCTCGCTCCCTTCTTTCGTGGGCAGTGGCAGCCTAGTGGTCCGTCCCAGCCCAGGCACCTCTCAGATAGTCTTGAGCAAGACACCGTCCCGCTACACGGCTCCCGGGGTCTGTTGCTAGCGTCCCGCTGCTCCACCTGCCTTCATCCCATTCTCTCTCTCTGTCTCTGTTTTCCTTCTGCCATTTCAATATCACTCTGCCTAAACTGTCCTCTTCATCGCTCTCTCCCCCTTCCTCTTTCTCTCTCTCTCTCTTCCTTCTATTTCCTTCCTACTCTATCTCTCTCTCTTTCTCTCCTCTCTCTCTGTCCATTTCTCCTCTTTATCTCTCTCTGTCTCCATCACTCACTCTACTTCCTCTATCTATCGGTTTTCTCTCAGAATCTCTCGTCTTTCTCTCCCTTCTTTCCTCTGTTTCTTCCTCTCTCTCTTTGTCTGTCCTATTACACTCTGCTACATCTCTACTTGCTCCCTTCTCTGACTTTCGCCCTCTTCTCACTCTCTCTGTAACTTTACTCTCCTCTTTATTACTGTCACCTCCCCTCCCTCTCTCCCGTTCTTCTTTGTTTCTCTCCTCTCTCTCCCCACTTTCTGTCTCTCTACTCTCTCCCTTTTCTGTTTCTCGCTCCCTCTCCTCACTCTCTCTGTAACTTTACCCTCCTTCTTATCACTCTGTCACCTCCTCTCTCTCTCTCTCTGTCTCTCTACCTTTCTTCTGTTTCTCTCCTCTCCCTCTCTTCTCTCTCTCCCTCGCTCTGTCTCTTTCTCTCTCTCCCTCCCTCAGTCTCTCTCTCTCACTGTACCTTCACTCTCCATCACCTCTCTCTCCACTGCAGATGTAAATGTGTGGGAGGAAGTTGATTGTAATCAGGTGAACTTCTGCCTAATGACTGTAGTGTGCACCTCAGAATACACACACACACACACACACACACACACACTCTGCATTTCTCACACATGCACTTCCACCATCCAGAGGAAGGATGGAGCCATTAAGTGAAGAGTTAAACTTCAGAATGAGCTTCTCGTCCTCCAGCAGCTTCGTGTGTGGGAAGATGAGATCTATCTAGTCGTGATCTGTGGTCTGTGCATTTGGAGTGTATTGTTAGTGATATATCTGTGTGTGTGTGTGTGTGTGTGTGTGTGTGTGTGTGTGTGTGTGTGTGTGTGTGTGTGTGTGTGTGTGTG
>JBBIGC010049080.1:0-11479 GCA_037576955.1 Lepidarchus adonis | reverse complement strand
GAGATGTTTATGTTTTATTCACTGTTAGTGTTGAATAAGAGTTCATGTGGATTGGTGGGTGAGATGGGGGGTTAATACTGCACTGTGCTAAGGCACTGTGTGTTCTTGCCACAAATCACCTATGCATTTACTGCTGTGTTGTATGTTGAAGCATTAAAAAGAGCATTTCTATCTGTAATATGAGAGCGTTCCTGCATGTTGCTGCTGTTAATAAAGCACAGTGCTGTTCAATAAAGCCTCTGCAGCATCAGCATCATGCATGAGTTTTGACTTACATCACACTCGGAGGAACAGACCAAGACATAACTCGAGGAGCCCCTGTACATGCAATATATTAAAATTCTTGTAAAAAAAAAAAGCAGAAGAACTCACAAAAAGTACAGACAGATACATTTACAACATCAGGAAAAATACAAAGCAACAAATCAGAATAGACATGATTTACATGTCATTGTGGTCAGAAAATGAAACATAAACTGCTTCTTAATTCAGGGGCTGCAAGCTTGTCTTGTGTGTGACCTTCCGTAACTGCAATGAAAGAACTGGGCAGAACAAAATGTCCTTGAAAGACATGGTCCAATCTATGGAGTGTTTCCTATTTGTGTCAGATCCTGTAGCCAGGGTTACAAACGAATTACAATTTTGAAAATGAAGACAGATTATTTTAATTGTACCTTATATTGGAGGAAAGGAAGATGTTAAACTGCCAGTGTTAAAGAGAGATGTATCTGAGGCTGAGAAAAGAGCAGGTAACAACATTGTTTATGATGTGTACAGTACTTTAAGCCAATGGTAATATTTTCATTAACAAGTCAGCATCGATTACTGTGATGGCGTTATTAAACATTATTAAATATTAATAAGCCACAGAAATCAGTATGTATGCATGCCTTCTACATCCCTGTACTGCAGAGCAGTTTTTTAGACAAAGGGGCTGATTTTCAGGTGAGGGAAGCCCCGGCCGTGCTGCTGCACCTCCTTTAACAGGATTGGAGACACAGGTGGGGAACCACAGTGGAGACCTTAGTATTCCATTTCTGCCTGGCAAGCAGGGAATTACACAGGGTGGTCTCCAGAATATTTGGAATGCCCGTCACTGTCAACCACATTGTCTACAGAGTCACTGGAGATGTGGTGGAAGTTCTCCATAAGTCTATCCACCTCATGAAGATCAATGAAGACATGGATGCAGTGTCTTGTGGGTTTTCTGGGCATTTTCAAAACCTACTTGAGCAGTCAACAGCTGCCATGTCCATTTCAAGCCACAGAGCAGCTTTGATGGTCCATGCTGCAGGACGCTGTTCACATCATTCATCCTGTGTATTGTTTGTGACCACCAGGGCCACTTTATTGACACATACGTGGGCTGGCCTGGGTCAGTTTATGACTCAAGCCTTCTCTGCCATGACTCACTGTACAGAGGATCACACTACCCTCATCCTCCTCTTCATCCTGACTGACTGAGGGCACCCATATCTAAAACAAACACACTCCCCCTCATCATCCCCTATAAGAGGCCGGTACAAAATGTGGGAGCCAAGCTCTTTAACGGTCATCATTCCAGGACAAACTCCATTATTGCACATGCTTTTTGAATAATGAAGACCAAGTTCCAGGCCACACTCCTGCAAGTGGTGGAATAGCTTTCCTGCAACATAGGGAATTCATGCAAATAAGAATAATTCCTAGATTCCCAACTTTTGCTGCTTTTCTTTCATCCCCCTTCTGTCCAGTTCATCCCAAAACACCTGGATGAAGTTTACATCTGGAGACTGTGCTGCTCTTCCATGCAGTCTGCTTCCGAATCCTTTCCTTCTAACGTTTTGGCTCATTTATTTATTATCTCTCTTTGTTTCTTGCATATTCCTCACCATTCTGATGACAATGTACAGTACTAATTCTTCTAGTACAGTTCTTTGCTAATAGTGTATCAGAGGATGTAGGAATAATATGCTGTCTTTGTGTAGATATACAGTAGAAGAAGTTGGGAAACCTGTGGGAATTTGCTTAATTTGCTTCCAGTGCTACAGATTTCTTAGTAATTATATATATATATTTGAAATCTACATAATATTTGGTGACAAACATTTTATTTAAGAAAAAAATCGACTTAAATTACCAGTAAAACATCAGTTCTAATATTAACTGCGACCTTTTTTGACTTCCTGCAGTCCAGACCTTTGACCAGTTGAAAACATTTGGAACGTCTTTCTCTAAAAAATCCAGAAACTGGTTTCTTCAAATCCCTGACATTTACAGACTGTTGTTAAAAGAAGAGGGGATACTACACAGCAGCAAACATGGCCATGTCCTGAGTTTTACATGTACTCAAGTTAAACATTTGATATATTTTCTATGCTGTATTGTGGAAAAAAATATTGTTTTATAAGATTGTGTTTTTATTTAAATTTTCAAAGTTCGGTTCCAAAAAGTTGGGACACTGGGTAACTTTTTGGAACTGAAGCTTGAAAACAGTCATGCAAAAATGGTCAGTAAAAAAGTTGGAATTGGACCTTGGGGGAAAAGTATAATACAAGAAAAATGTTGGACAAAATTTAAATTTAAACGGTTTCTTTTTCTATTTATAATGAAGTAATGACTCAATAAAGGTTCTTGTTAGATGACAGCAGCTGGTCACAAAGTTTAGAAGTCTATATGCAGGGTTTGAGGTATTTCAGTCAATTATCATGCTTATACATTCCCAATAAAGTCCCGAAAAGTTTAAGTTACATGCTTTGGGGTTGGTACATACTTAGTGCGAACTCTCCTGAAGAGGGCGCACAGGTTCCCAGAGTTCATATCAGGACTGGTAATAAACCGGAAATGGGCCACGTCCCATATTTGTGCTCCAAACCATTGTGTCAGTTTTGATGACTTCCAAGCAAATAGAAGTTTCATCACAATATGTTTATACAGAAGTGTAATCATAAAATAAACATATTGTAATAAACTTCTATGTGCTTGGAAGTCATCAAGGAAATAATGGAGACTAACACAAGGGTTTGGAGCACAAATATGGGACGCGGCCCGTTTCCGGTTTATTACCAGTCCTGATATGAACTCTGGGAACCTGTGCGCCCTCTTCAGGAGAGTTCGAACTAAGCATGCACCAACCCAAAGCATGTTAACGGCAGATGGCTGAGCCCACCGGGTCTATACTCAGAGTACCAACCACGACCATGGTGCGCTCAGCCACCCACCTCCTAAACCACAGCACAACCCTGCAACAACAGCAAACACATTCCTCCATATTTAACACCATAAAACTCCCCAGTGACAAACACTTAAGTACATCCAGTCTCAATCCTTCTCCCATGATACCCCGCGGCGACTGAGCCGCCCAAGCCCCCAGCTCCATCACAATATGAACATATAAAAGCTGATATATATCATATATGAAGGCTAATATATTTCAGACAATGGTGTAATAAAATAGTGGAGGTCAGCATTACTGGGTCTGTACAATGAAGCAGAAAAGCAATGTCTTTTTTTTTTTACATTGAACCAATGCTGACACTCAGATTGAGGTTGTGGCCGGCTGGTGGTCAGAGATGCCGAGCCAGGGAATTTCTCTAACTTAGGCTGTTGGACCTCATGGGTTCCAATCCCCCTTAAGGGCTGGATAATGTCACAGTGCGGGAATCTCCAACCAGGCCTGGGTGGAGCTGTAACTTTGCCTTACTGACATGATGAGTCGAACCCACAATCAGTTCACAGATTTGCTTGACTGTTGAGAACTCATAGCAGTTGTCAATAATACATTATTTGAAACCTTAACTGTAGATGCTTCATTCAGAAACTCTCATGTTTAAAAAAAAAAAGTGTTGTATGTTGTATGTAAAAAATGTTGTGTACAAAAATCCACTTCTCAGTCCACAGGAACCGTATATGTAACTTAAACTGTAATAGTTTGTGATTTTTTTGTTATGTTACAGGGATAGTCCTGCCTATTCCAGTTGAAGTTATCCACGTTCTAGCCTGAAATACACTTGAAAAAAAAACATAATACATACATAAAACCCTAATTTATTATCAGAAATGCTAACCCTGGACGTAATCTTCACCTTAAACCGGAGTGTCACAAGATACACTTCAAGCAGCCTCAGAAAACCTATAAAAGAGAATTGAAACACTTTTCTTTCCTCCTACCAGATCTTCATAACCTTGATTGCAGATTAATAAACATTACAGAAGGACTAAGGACAATCATGCTGCTGCCACATGTCAACCATGTGATTGATTTACCAACTGAGATTAAAATAACTAATAATAATTTCACACAGCATCATCCATTAACTGACAGTTGGAAAAACAACATTCAGATTTCACAATTTTGTGTGTAGTCGCACTGAGCATCAGTCACACTGACCACCCCCAACGCATTCTTACTTTTACACCACTTTCCTTCCCCATGTATAGTGCTGAGGAAGACTGTAAGGAGCAAACATTTCATCTTGTAAAAAGCATTCTTCTCAGTTCTCTGTGCTGAATACACTGGGCAGGAAGTGAGCTCACTGGCCATCAGTGAGAAGGACAAACAGTGTGTGAACCTGCGGTGTCCATTACTACTCCTCAGTGGAGCAGGTAAGCGTGTGTGTTTGCAGAGGGTCAGGGAGGAGGAGGAGGAGCACTTTAACAGCAGGAGTGCTTTTAGGAGGCTGAACGAGTGGGTCATTAGCGCCTGAGTGACTTCATTAGTGGGGCTGTATTGCAGGGTGCGCATGTGAGGAGGCGACGCTTTTTTCTTTAATGTGGAGGAAAGTACAAACAGTACAGGAGGCACTTCTGACTTATCAAGCTGCAGATTACTGACCTCCACCTCAGCAGCCTAACAGCAGAACCTCTCTGACCCTCAGCCTGGAGAACTGAGGTCACAATAAAACAGCTGTGCACAAAGTACAAAAGATTTGTGCAATATGTACTTCAGTGCTTAAAATAATAAGAGTCACCTATTATATTTTGAGTACATAAGTGTCTGCATGTGAATGTATTTAATTATCAAAAAAAGAAAATACATTTTGCCTACTGCAGTTATTAGATTATAACAGGTTCTATTAATATAAAATACAATTCTTGTATTTTAAAAAATATTGCACTTTTTAAAAAAAACAAGAACATGCATTGAAATGTTTATTTTTCAAAACAGACTGAACATTTCAGCGTTTTAAGAAATGAGGTTTGAAATTTCAAAACCAAGTAACATGCCTACTTCATAGCTATAGGTAAATCCGAATAGAAATAAATCACTATAGCAACTATAAGCTTTCATTCCATGTTAGTTACATTGACTTCAGTGCAAAATTAAATAAGGGAACCTCAGGCACCCTGCATGTTTAGTTTTGACTTCATTCAAAATCACTCCTTTAAAACTGAGCTACTTTGATTGTTCTAAGACTTCAGCTCAACTGTACCTGAAGCAACACGGCTGATGCACAGTAGGTTCCCATTGTTATCTTTGTCATTGGTTAGTGGCCTGTGGGTCTGACTCCATGTTTCGTGTGTCTAAAGAGCACGTAGAGAGAAGAGCTTTCCCACATTATAGGCTACTATCACTGAGGCTATTAACACAACAAACAGAGAACTTGGCTGAGAACACTGTATGCCACACCAGATCAAACAAACACCCAGTATGATTTATTTTGTCATTCTTTCACATTTGGGTTCCAGTATTTGTATTCTTTAAGAATGGAGTAAGCTGTTTTTGTGATACTGTGTGTGTATGTGAGTAGAGAGAGAGAGAGAGAGAGAGAGAGAGAGAGAGAGAGAGAGAGATTGAGTCATAGATCTTTGCTCTATGGAAATATAATAAGGTGTATTATAAATGCCAGACGTATGATGTGTCCAGTCCCTCTGTGGTCCAGTGATAATGAGGACGCCCCAGGGGTCTGTACTATGACACGATGTTGACCATAAGCCAGGAATGGGCTACAGCACTCATTGCAGACTCGGTTACAGAGCCAAATAAACACACCCTGCTTTCCTCTACACATATCAGCACAGTGTCTTTCAGCCCACGAAGCCAAACAAGCCTTTGCAGTAAATCAGCAGCGCTTCTAGCTGAAAATGAATTTAATGCTAGCAGTAAATGTCACACAAAATGACTTCTGAGAACACTGCAATTTAACAGGATTTTACAGAGAAGATGACATTCCCTTATTTGGTCAGTTTACAAGACAGAATTGGTACGAGTTCAATCTTACCATCTTATCAATCTTATTTGTCTATTTGGTCTGATGTTGGGGGATGGGGCGATGGGGGGTGGGGAGGGTGATGACGACTGAATGGAAACACCATGTAATTGATGGTACTTTGTATTTATTTCCTTTGTATTTTTTATTAGTATAAGATGTATGTTGATTTTTTGTCACTGTCTCTAAGTTGCAGTCGCTACATAAGCAATTTCCTTAGGGACAATAAAGTTTTTCTGATTCTGATATCGATAAATTAAAATCACTGCATAGGCCTAAATAAAAATTCAACCAATGATCTGTTATCTAATAAATGAAAAATCAAGTAATACATGTACATGTCAGTCAGTGGTTACCGAACCCAGTCCTGGAGACCTATTGCCCTGCACTGTTTCAGGTATTCTCTGCATTCGCTACACCTGATCCAGCTCCTCAGCTCATTATTAAGATTATAATATTAAGATTAGAATGACCTGGATCAACTACGGATAAAACCGGACATAGCAGTGGGTTTTTAGGTCTGGGGTTAGGTCCTTCTATTTACATCAACTGATTTGCATTTTTTTTTTTGCATTTAACGCTGATTTAACATTGTTTCTTGAAATCACTAAATGTGGGGCAGCCATAGCCAGAGGAAAGGGCTTGTGACTGGAGAGTTGGCTTTTCTTTCCCAGAGATCAGTATGAAAAATGTGGGAGCAGTGAGTGAGTAAACAGCGCCCTCCTACAGTCGTGGCCAAAAGTTTTGAGAATGACACAAATAATGGTTTTCACAAATTTGCTTTTTTTTTCTATGGAGGACGAAACATGACATAATTATAAATAAATAAATGTGTGTAGGCTGGGACCGAATAAAGAAATGTAGAAATGTGGAAATGCAGAAATAAATATATGTAAAAATGTGGAAAATCTAAAATAGATAAATAAAGAAAAGTGACAACACAAAAATAAATAAATGAATCAATGTGGAAATTCAGAAATAAATAAATCTAGAAATATGTTAATAAACAAAATAGGAATAGATTTAGCCATTTTCCAGGACATATTGTATTTATGTATTTATAGATTTACTTTTTTATTCACACATTTATTTATTTATAATTATGTCATGTTTCGTCCTCCATATTTTTCTGTGGTGTATTTTTATTACAATTTTAAAAGTTTATGCAAACAGTCAATATTTGCAGTGTTGGCCCTGCTTTTTAAAGACTTCTGCTACTCACCCTGACATGC
The DNA here is from genome assembly GCA_037576955.1 of Lepidarchus adonis. Lineage (NCBI taxonomy): Eukaryota > Metazoa > Chordata > Actinopteri > Characiformes > Lepidarchidae > Lepidarchus > Lepidarchus adonis. The sequence goes on along the minus strand of JBBIGC010049080.1, from coordinate 4,059 downwards.
TGTCAAACAACTTCTGGGCCAAATCCTGACTGATGGCAACCCATTCTTTTATAAGCATAGCTTGGAGTTTGTCAAAATTTGTGGGGTTTTGTTTGCCCACCCGCCTCTTGAGGATTGATCACAAGTTCTCAATTTGATTAAGGTCTGGGGAGTTTCCAGGCCATGGACCCAAAATTTCAAGAAAAGTTTTGTTCCCAGACCAACTTAGTTATCACTTTGGCCTTATGGCACAATGCTCCATCATGCTGGAAAAAGCATTGTTCTTCATTAAACTGTTCTTGGATGCTTGGAAGAAGTTGCTGTAGGAGGATGTTTTGGTACCGTTCTTTGTTCATGACTGTGTTCTTAGGCTAAATGGAGGGTGAGTCCACTCTCTTGGATGAGAAGCAGCCACACACACTGCTTTACTGTTGGCATGAGACAGAACTGAGGTACAGCTCAACTTTTCTTCTCCGGACAATCATTTTTACAAATGCCACAATCAGAAAGGGGCTTCATCATGTAAAATGACTTTACCCCAGTCTTCTGCAGTCCAATCACTGTACTTTTTGTAGAATATCAGCCTGTCCCTGAGGTTTTTCTAGGAGAGAAACGGCTTCTTTGCTGCCCTTCTTGACACCAGGCCATCCTCCAAAAGTCTTCGCCTCACTGTGCGTGCAGATGCTCTAACACCTGCCTGCTGCCATTATTGAGCAAGCTCTGCATTGGTGGCACCAATATCCCACAGCTAAATCATCTTTAGGAGATGGACCTGGCACTTGCTGGTCTTTTTTGGGCACCTTGAAGCCTTCTTCACAACAACTGAACCTCTCTCCTTGAAGTTCTTGATCTGATAAATGGTTGATTTAGGTACAATCTTTGTAACAGCAATACCCTTGCCTGTGAAACCCTTTTTATGAAATGCAATTATGACTACACGTCTTGTAGGTAACCATGGTTAACAGAGGAAGTACAATGACTTCAAGCATCACTCTCCTTTTAAAGCATTCAGTCTGCTATTCTAACTCAATCAGCATGTCAGAATGATCTCAGCAGGTTCTTTAGTGGCAGGCCTGAAATGCAGTGGAAATTTTTTGGGGGATTAAGTCAATTTTTATGGCAAAGAAGGACATTGCAATTAATCTAATCACTCTTCATAACATTCTGGAGTATATGCATATTGCCATCATAAAAACTGAAGCAGCAAACCTTGTGAAAACCAGTATTTGTCATTCTCAACTTTTGGCCACAACTGTAAATACATGACTAAAGTGCCTAAGGCAACTAACCCCACTGCTCCTACTCCTGCAGAGCAGGGGTCCTCAACCACAAGGCCATACATAAAAATACAATTATTATTATTTTTTTAATACAGTCCGTAGCATCTACGTTCGAGGCACCAACTTTGCCGGTATTCTGGATAAAAGTCATGGCAGACTACCCTGAGATCGCCACAACAGCACTAAAAACCCTGTTGCCATTTCCGACAACATATCTGTGTAAAATGGGGTTTTCTGTAGTCATAGCAACCTAAACAAAATGACAGAGTAGACTGAGCACAAGCAACACACTTCGGGTGTCATTGTCTCCCATTACACCTAGATGTGACCATCTTGTTGCAGAGTTGATTAAGCGTTATGGTGAGTAATATATTTTCATGTACTATATTTTTTTGCAGTAGTTTATCTTATTTTGAAAGGAATGTTTACGCGTTACCATAGCGACCAGAGAGCATTAGGGGCACAGAGGACGTTGTTACTCTCACTGTTGTTGGCAAATTTACGGAGGACGCTGCTAATAAAGTTACATAATTACACAGTGGATTCATATTTATTATTATATTTACAAATTACCACAGCTTGTGTGTTGGTCGTCTCATTTTATTTTGTTGTTTTTATCTGCGACACCTTAAAGGCCGGTCATAGGTCTTACATAGGTCAGCTCCACTTAAACAGAGGAGCGCCTAAATCTTCAAGCTTTGTGAGGCATGTTCTTCACTACCTATGTTGACAAATCCTCTGGTAAAGCTTTACTCTGAATGAATTTAGGAGAAGCCGGTTAGTCTGAGGCTGTTTGGCTTAGACTTAGTTAAAGAAAACCTTTAACATCATCTCCATACAACTTATAACAACACAATTATCATTTTACTTCAATAATGTGTGATCTTTGTGGGATAGGTTTCCACTTTTTCGGTGCAAACAAGTGTGACTTGAGTGCTAATATTTTCCCCTTTGTGGAAAATATACTAAACACAGCTTTGAATATCATTCAAATTGCAGACTGATTACTGGAGATTTACATGAAAGTGAATTCAGCTATAAAATACATATTTGAATAACATAATAAAGGCCATTGAAGATTTTTTTAAAATAATAAATTATACATAAAACATACAGAGCTTAATTTCCGCATCACAGCATCTAGCATTTATATACAAATTAATTTAAGCCATTTAGTCTACTATTACCATCATACAAGATTAAATGTGCTCACTACTCACCCATAATTTGGACATCTGGAATGTGTGCATAATATTAATTCATTCATCCATGCATATGGAATCAGTGCATAGTGTTAACATTAGTGCTCTAACATTATTCAGGATTAACAACTTATGCTTCGTAGGAATAAACAAACACCTGATCAATAAAATAAAATACATAAATTTAGTACTTGATAAAAAATAATTAAAATAATAAATGAATAGTATTACTATCTGGTCACAGACATACCATAGAGGCATTAGCACAGATGCTACAAATATTAAACAGCTGTACGTCAATTTATTTGAGTCTCTTGTTGGTGTTAAAAGTCTCAGCAGCGTGTGACCTGTTCTTTTTCCAGTCACAAATCTCTTCATAAACACACATATTGCATTTCCATACCTCCTCAATATCCACTCCTCTGGGCTCCCTTTGGTCAGTCCAGTAGGTCATGTAGCTCTGGATCTGGGCTCGTACCTCAGCCTCGTCAAAGGGGACCACCCTAATACCGATGAGGCTGCTGGAGTCCTGGTGACGGTACTCTGTCTGCAGAATGTCGATACATGGCACATCAGCACAGGACAGGATCATGAGGAAAGTATCCACCAGCTCACCAAAGGTGACCACCTGAATCCCAATTTTTGCAGCATATGCCTGGACTTCATCTCCAAGTGCCAGGGATGCTCGCAGTTTGAGTTGGTCCACAAAGTGCTCTCTCCTCACTTCCCCTCTGACCAGTCCATCAAACAGAAGCTTATACAAACCCACCTAACAGACATATGGAGCAAAGATGTTCAACTGAGTGAAGATTTGCAATGTAAACAATACTGGCAGGCAGGGTTAATATTTTCTTAAAAGAAAAGTTAAAAATATCCAACATAGATTCAAAAAACTCTATTGAAACTAAAAAGACCACTGGAATAGTGGAATAGTTTATTTTCGGAACAGGAATGACACATCAACTAGATTTTACATTCATTTGCAATACATGACCGTTGTAGTGCCACAGTCCTCTCAGCCTCCTAAAACTTGCTGTGTTTCACAACCCGATCTGAAACAGTATGCATCTAGCCCAACATCCAAGACCACACACTGGATTTGGTTATTAGTATGTGTCTTGGGTTTTCCTAAAATGACTGTTCTGCGTTTAGTTCTGACTGACCATTTCTGTGTGTGTGTGTGTAATAAACTACATATGTAAAATAATTATTTTCAGAATAACATTCAGAGAGCAAGAAATCAGAACAACAGTGCTACAGCCTTCTCATCATCCCACACACCTGAAGACAGTGACAGAGGATCTGTGCAGCTCCAGGAAGAGAGTCCTGCCGACGGGTTTTCAGCTCGTTCAACACCAGCTCCCCCTTCTGGTTATAACTCAGCTCATCGATGACACCCATAAGATACACACCTTCTAATTTGCCAAACACTGGAAATTCACGTACACATTGCCCTGAAACAACAAAAACATGGTCATACAAGTTATACCAAAAAAAGAAATATTTTTCTAATTTATTATTTAGGGCTGTCCCCGACTATGAATTTTCATAGTCGAATCAGAATTTTCGAATCTTTCTATAGTCGACCGATAGTCGAA
>JBBIGC010049069.1:0-11480 GCA_037576955.1 Lepidarchus adonis | reverse complement strand
GCGCAGGTCTTGAGAACTTTGGGGCTGATGCCGTCAGGGCCTGCGGCCTTGTTGGGATGAAGCCTGTGTAGCTCTCTCCTGACCTGCTCCTCCGTGATGGAGATGACCGGTCTCTGGATGATGACGTTTTGAGAGGTAGTGGTGATGGTCTGATGGTCCTAATCCCGACTGGCTGTTGCTTGACCAGTGACACGTACTGGGGAGCGAGAAGAACCAGATTGTGATCTGATCTGCCGAGAGGTGCTAAGGCTAAGCAGTCCAGTCCAGTGTCTTGTTCTCTCTGGTTGGACTGTTCACAAACTGGGTGAAGGTGCTGAGTGTACTGGCGAGGGAGACATGGTCACCAGAGATGAGGAAGAAAGCTTCCGGATGTTTCGTCTGGAGACGCGCAGTAACAGTGTAGATGACGTCACATGCAGCTGTCGCATTGGCCGATGGAGGAACATAAACAGTGAGGGTGATAGTGTGAGAGTATTCCCTGGGCATATAAAATGGGCCTAACCTTACTGCCAACAGTTCAGCATCTGGTCTACACACCCGTTCTTTGACTACAATGTGCCCAGGGTGGCACCAGCGTTCATTCACAAAAAGTACCAGACCTCCTCCCTTGCGTTTGCCACTCTCAGATTGTGTTCTGCCGCCCACACACACTGAAAGCCCATGATTTTTACAGCATCATCAGAAATCTGTCCATGCAGCCATGTTTCCGAAAAACACATTAAGCAGCACTCACGAAATTCCCTGCTGTATCTGGCCAGCGCAGTGAGCTCACCCACCTTGTTCTCCAGCGACCTCACTTTGCCCATAACAGAAGGCAGACTCAGCTTGAGTTTTCTCCTCCTCCCGTTCTCCATCTCCTGTTGCTCATCCTCACCCAGTTGTTTTCTGTTTCTTTTTACTCCTCCACGACATCCCCGTTTCGTCCTCCTCACTTCTGGTGGTAATTCCAGAAAGAAATCCCGGTGTGCTTTGGCATCAGTCCTAAGCGCTAGCAGCTAGTCGCGAGTGTAAACAAACAGCCGCTCTGAGCTACCGGCCGCTTTAGCATCAGCGGCACCCGTAATAGAACTATTTTCATTTCTGCCACTATATTAAACTTATCGCTGCATTCAGTGGTAAAGCATCTTGGTAGAGGGTAGGAATTGGTAGTGGGGAAGATTTCAGCCTAATACGCATGTTTGTAAAACTCCTGTTTAAGCCATGGCCTATCGTTGGGGGAAATACAATAATTACACATATATACAGAGTGTACTTTATATTTTAAATATATAGCTTACCCTCCATAGCATCATGAACAAGTGTGGCAAAATACATTTATGTACATTTTTGGCCAGTTCCTTACTTCGTCTTGAACTGTATGGAATCAGCCAGAGTTGAAATTAAATGTAAACCACTTAAATTAAATTGAAAGTAAATTTGTGTGTATGTGTATATATAGTTGCGGGCGCAAACCCAAGTGACACCAAGGGAAACCCAGTTTTTCCATTAAACCCACCTCGTGGACATTTTTAATTCATCAAACGGAAAATCAGTGGGGAAAAACTCGAACTTGTCCCAGCCCCCTTCCCCATGGTCCGGATGCCACTTTCATTGGGGATCAGAGTTGACAGTGTTCCGTTGCCACGGTGACCTCCTTTGGCAATTGCGCTCTATAAGGACTGGCATGCTGGCCACATGGGAGCTTGCTGGGAAAAAAGACAAAAGAAGAACTTTAGTAGTGTGGGCCCAGGCAGCTGGCTTCTTCACCCACCTCTCCAGCATCCATCATGGCATTGCTCCCTACATGGAAAGGGCTCATGTCCCGCCCCACAATGCCGGCCCTCATCGCTACAACCTCCCCGGGGCGAGAACATGGCTCACCCTCTATATTCAGTCCTTCTCTGGTAGGGCTCTGGGGTCACAGATGTCACTACTCTCGCGTTTTGCCGCCTCTCCCCACTCCGTCACACTTTCCTCCCTTCTTCATCTCTTTCTCTCTTGCTCACACACGCTGCAGAAGTACGCTGGGGCCGCCTCTCTCGGGCACCGGCTCTCACCACTTGCTGTTCGATACTGGCCTTTTCTCTCCTTCCACAGTCCTGGCAAACAACCACACTCCATTATCCCCTCTCCACCAAACTTTACACTTGGTACAGTGCAGTCAGACAAACACCATTCTCCTGACAACCGCCAAACCCAGACTCGTCCATCAGATTTCTAGATGGAAAAGCAAGAACTTACCATCAGGATACTGTACCTCACAGGAGCAGCCATATATCTCAAGAAGAAAATAAAATACATTTTTAGGAATGTTTGAGAAATTTATATTTGATTATACAATGGATGTGTATTAAAATACATGCAGCAGTTTGTCATGCAAACGAATCCCCAGAAATAGTTTTAATTAATTGTAAATAATGTTTAGTGGAAAAACACAAAATTCTTAGAGCTTGTCAAACAATAAGAGTGTTGGTAAATATTGTAATATTGGTGCACCAGTTAGAGGTTTATGCTTCAGTCTTCATGGTGAATTTAATTCCATTATGAAAAACTTCTCCAGCATATAAAGCAAATGTTTCTGAGTTATTGCAAATAAGAACAAATAGTTAATAAGCAAGCAAGTTTAATATTTAAGAACAGGCATCTACAAACTTTTGAACACATAGTATGTTGTGTTCACCCCCAAGAGAACAAAAAAGAGGAAATAATACATAATTAAGATACAACAAAATTAAGAGAAAAATAATGTATGTTTTTTGTTTACATTGCTGGATATTCATGTGTCAGGATACAATGAACCTTGTGGTTTACATTGACAGTATTGCAGCATCATTAACCTAAGCAAAGGTGTGCCTTCCCTAGAATTGCTATTTCACAATAAATTTCCATTCATTTCCACTAATTGCATCCTATATATTTTTTCTGATTTAGAGTGTTTGCATTCTTTTTCTTTCCTAATTTTTTAATACTTTTAAATTAATTTTTATTTTGAATTAAGATATGGGCATGACAAATGACCACTTCCAAAATAGTACTGACTGAACCATCCTATTTTGACCTCATTTATGGTACAGCGTAAAGGTGTTTTCTCATTGGTCTCTGACATCAAATCTGTATTTGTGTATTACATTGGTGACTGTTCCAAATTTGCAGTCCATTGGGCTGTAAAATTATATAATTCTTTTGCTACCTCAGCCTGGTTTTGCGGATCGAGGGCTTATGTCAAGGAATTAAGAGTTTAGTCAATCAGGGTGCAAGCTTTGTGAAACAGGTCACTTAGCTTACTGACTGAAAACTGTAGCATTTTGGATACAGAGAGGATACTGTCCCATCAAAGATATGTTTGTGAAGTTTTTCTTCTGTCTGCTGCAAGTTGAGTAGCAAAAACATTTTCAACTGTAAGGCAGGTTCATGTACACTACTGCAGGTATGTTTGTATTTCTGGTTAATTACCTCTATCACCTTTGTGACTAATGAGTATCTATGAGTGCATTTTTCTTTTGAGTTTCCACAGGTTGGCATACATCACTACCAAGCTGAAAACTTAGTTTTCAAAAGTGTTACAGGAACTTGTGTACTTCCAGTGTCTGTAAATACTGCGTTTCATGCCATATTAAGCAGTGCCACCATTGTACCTTTGTGATTCAGCCTTAAAATAAATATTTTTAGGAGTTTATGGAATATTTGGTTGATCTATATGATTGGTTTATTGGTTTAATTCTTGTCCAGAACTGGAGTGTACATTTTATACTTTATATTGCTGTGTTCAAAGCTTTCTGGGGCAAAAGAATATTGTCTGTGGATGTATGCACATTAGCTGCTCAAAACAAAGGTTTGGTTGTCAAAGCCTTTTAAATATTTCTGAACAAAATAACTTTAAAGGTCTGGTATTTAATGTTGTGATTTTTTTTTGTATGCAACAAAATGAGTTAATGTATCCTTAAAAGTTTCTTTTCACTCTATTTTCTATCCTGTTCAGTGAAAATACTGAGTAGATTGGGTTCAGTTCAATAACTTGACTGTGCATTAGTTCCCATACAGGAAAAAAAAACATTAGTAGTTATAATTATAGAACCCCTCCTTAACAATTTACAATAAATCTGAGCTTTGTAGTTACTTGCCAGACACCAGCTGTGCCCCTATCAGCCAGGCAACTGAACTTAGTAAGACTTCCCCATTTAATGGCCTTTTGTGGATGAACTGCAAAAGATATAGCCAAATACTCTTCTTTCAGTGCTTTATATACAGCAAGGATTGTAAAGTAATGCACCAACTAACTGAGAAAACAAAAAGAGGGGACCCTGTAAACTGAACTTCACTCTTTGGCCCCCTACAGTCCGAGATGATCAGAAGGGCATTTCTTCGTTTGTTTTCTTCTTGTTTGTGCAGTATGTCATGGTGTTATGATCTATTTAGAAATTACAACTTGGAATACCTCAGAAAATAAATCCTTGTAATTCTTGACAACCTTCATTTTTAAGAAATCCCTTCATTGTATTGCTCAAAGTCTTTTGTATGTTTTTTCCCCACCATTTGAAATGATTTCACAGTTCTCATCATGCATGGTGGAGGTTTCGTCACTTTCCTTTTTTGTAAAATTTTAGATTAATGAAATAGAAATTCAATTAATGTTAGTGGGTTTCCAGGAAGTGATACTGCGGTAATCCACATTCACTAAGTCGGTGGTAAAGTAGGAAACATCTCTTAAGATCCCTCTTGCAAGTTTCTGTGAATTGGGAGAATATTTTCTTTGCATCAATCAGTAATTGCTTCTATGATTTAAAGATCTAAAAACATTTATAAGTGAATGTGAGAACAGTGACTTGAGTTACTGTTTCACTACATTTGTGAGTGATTTTTTTCCTTTGTCATGTTCATGTTCACCAAAACTGAATGTAAAACCTTAATACACACTAACCTCTTATATTACACATATTTTAAGAAAGTAATAGCTAAAGGTATTCATTAATATATGTACACATGCCTATCACAATGCATTGTATATAACGTCTTTATATTCCTATACATGTTTTAAGGAAAGGGATGCATCTCTTCCTCATTTGATTCAGGGAACAAATGTTTTAGTGCAGTAAATTGAGTCCTAACTCTTTATCCACAGCCATTTTCTAGTTTATATTGATTGCTATTGTTTCTGGTTTTAGATTGTTGGTGTTTGTGAGTTTAAAGGCAAAAAGGTTGTTATCCTGGAATACTGTCAGTGGGCAAACAGTGGGCTGTTGTACACAATACTGTAAAACAGATATATGAAAAGGAATGACAGATTGTTTGGATGTATATAGAAATCGTTTACTCCCTACCTGTTTTAATCAGATGTATAGACCCCTCCACAAACCCATTCCAACAGTTTGAATCAGACTAATTGATGTATTTACATCAGCTATTACTGATGGTAATTCATATTCCTTTTTGGTAGACATTAGAACCTGTTTTGCTTTACTATTATTGCTTTTATTTCTGCATGCTTGTAGTAACTTGTAGTAAAAGTTTTTTTTTATTTTAAGATTACTGTTGTTTTAAAGGTTTCAATAACAATGAAACAAATGTAAAACCATGCTCACATAACATACACTACTCAGAAAAAGTTAGCAATAATCTGCTTTTGGGTGAAATTTCTGGATTAACCTAAAATGCACTATAACCTTTACAGTTGAATTTAATGTAATGTTTAGTACTTTTTACACAAATTGCTGGTCTCTAACAATGAGCTTAATGGAAAAATTCACAACAGGTGTTTGATCCATGAATTGACCAATACATTTCCTGGTTCAATCAGAATTCGTATTTAACAGTCCTCATGCTGTTCACATTTTGACATTGTGAGACCAAACCAACACCTAACAATTGATCAACAGTTCCTTGCTATTGTATAGCTTCAAACAGGATGTCCGCAGACGGACATGGCCACTGAGCTTAGAGTGTCACAGAGTGTCATTAGCGGGTTGAAACAGAGAGACTGGAAGAGTCACAGAAAGGCATAGAAGTGGAGGTCCTTTGTCCACATACCACAATGATGACTTCTCAACTCCAGGCACATTTAAGGGAGGTGAGAGGCACCTAAGTGTTACGTCAGACCATTCGAAACCGTTTACATGAATCTGGGCTGCATGCTAGATGACTTGCAAGGGTACCTGACCACACCACCAGGCACAGGCGCCATTGTCTTGCATGGGCCAGGGAACATTTTCGCTGGACAAGGGACCAGTGAGTCTCATTTCTATTCTAAATGGAAGTTGATTCACGTTGAGCAGAAATTATGGCTGCCAATGAGGTTGGAGAGCGCTATGCATCAGCCATAACTCTGTACCCCAGAACTTCAATGTCGTCCTTCAAGAGTGGGATGCCATGCTTCAGCAGGCAAGTCGATTTGTGAACAGCATGAGATGTTGTTGTCAAGCTGTAATTGATACAGGACATGTTATCTAGACAAAAAAAAAATGTTATGATATATTCCCCACTGTTATTGGCTTTTCTTTTCTTTATTTGTTTGAGATGAGGAAATCATCATTGCATGCTTCTATTCAAATGCCCTGCGTTCATCATATCACTGTACTGTGAACTTTTTACGTTTTCCATAAATTTCACCCAAAAGCCAATTATCCCTAACTTTTTATTAGTAGTATAACTGGAGATGTGCCCAAGGTGTAATCTGCTGCAATTTGTTTAAACACTTGCTGTTCTTATTTGTCTTGTGTGCAGTAAAGTAAGTGTGAATATTGTCATGAGCATTCTGAATAGACAGATATCTATCAACCCATGTTTTTCAGCATGTATATTTCAGTTCTATGAATTTTTAACTTGTCAATTTATCCTACAGTTTAGCCACAACCACCACCCCTCAGGGATTAATTATATTCATTTTATTCAGGTACTTTATTAATATTGGGGCATAGAAGTCGGTTTTCGTTTAAATAAAATTTCACCTAAAATGTCATTAAAGTTGATTTCTTTTTTGACATTTGCCAGTTTTAATGCTGTTACATTTTAATTCTTCTTGCACTCTTAGTAATAGAAGAATTAACTGACATTCACCATATATACAAAATCCCCAAAAATGTGTTCAGGTAGAATGTCACTAACTGCAGTTACACTCCTCTGTACACACTGTGCCTCGTATGCCTTGTGACAATATACCACTTAACAGTGGTTTTACTGCTCCCCTTTAGCACTCTTCTTTAACCGACATTTACTTAATTTGAGTGATGTTCTGATATATATAATTGTAACTAGTCTCTATTCATGTAAGTATATCAAATAAGGAACTGCCTGAACATTTGAAACTGCTGTTGCATTTGTGTTTACAAATTTCAATTTACTTTTCATGTTCTTCATTATTCTCTCATTTTCTAATGCATAGATGCCTACCAGTCATGGAGGGACTAAAGGTACAGATTAATTGCCAGATATTAGTAGATAGTAATGGTTAATAATGGGAAGTCACATAATTCTGTAAAAAAATTAACTGCAATTTTTTTTCTTCCTTACCTGTTTGAAAAGAAAATATAGTAATTATATTCTTGGTGTCATTGTGGATTGCAGTTCTTAAAATAACATTATAGGTTTTTTTTTGTTTGTTTTTTCTTTCAGAGATTATATGCATACATACATTAGTAGGCTGAACCTGCTAGTTCATAAATGTGCAGGTATGTCAATGTAGGTTCAGGTTTTGCAATTTTAGTGTTGTCTTTTATTTCAATATACCTCAGAACCCACAAATAGTTTTTTACAGAACGGCTATAGACCTTAAGATACTGGCCCTATCAATCCAGTACTCTGAAGACAGGCACTGTAACCAGAAGGGACCTCATTGCAATTTACTGTTTACAGTTTGAAAATGTATAAATTTTGTTTGGTTGTATTGTAGTTTTATTTATTCTCCCCGTCCCCATGTGTTTTGACTTCTGTTGTAGGCTATGATGTGTGTGTTTCTCAGCACTAGGAAGAATCACAATAATTATGCGGATTTGATTGCACTATTTGTTTTTGTTTGAATTAATATGTATTATTTAAAAATGTATTACAGCTGGGCTATTGAATAAGTTGTCATTCCCCCTCATACACACACACACACACACACACACACACACACACACACACACACACACAATAAACTAAATTAATTCCATCAAAGCTGATAATCAGTTTAAATTTTTGTGCATGTGAGTTTTATTGATTGTTTTATTCAGTTAGGAATAAATGCCATTTTTGCAAAGCATTTCAATTGAAACCTTGTGTTAGTATTCACTGGATGCTATAACCATCTTTTGGAGACCACTATTCTTCTAATAAATTTTGTTGTGAAAATAACTGAGCCTCATTAATTATACTTTGTTGTGTGTGTACTCTGTGGTGCTGTGGCTCGTCCTCAGAAATAAATAAATGTTTACTTTGCATATATATTTACCTGCATGCAATGCAGATGATCATTGAGTAGTAAAATTTTTATTTGTACATACTATGCATCAGACCTCAAAAACATTAGCAAATGCCTTGATTACAGTCCATTTTAACATTTAAATGTTTATATGAAGTAACCTTCTGCACCTAGGGCTATTCTGGGGCTGTGGAAATGTCTAGGAGCGACACTAGTTTAGCTATAATGCAGTGGGGCACAGGCCAACAAGTGCCAAGGTTCAAAGGGCACGAAATGATCTGAACCTCAGTTGCTATGCCCACTATCAATTCAATTGTATTTATATATTGACAAGATGGCAATAACAAAAAAAGAAATCAATCAAGCTAAACTTGGGCAGCTGCTCTCCTCAGCTATGATTGCCAGATTAAAAAAAGAAAACTGTTTTGGTTTATGGGTATGGAATATGAACGAGTGCAAAAAAAGACTCTGATTCTGGCAGACCTTGCTATAACAGTTAAGCTAGAAAAGACAATGACTGGGAGTGTCAGTCCTGAAAACACCCTGTGAGATCTATATTTCTGCTAAACAAGTGGATTTTCATCCTAAGCTTTAAAACAGAGACTGTGTCTCAGTCTGTAACCGTAGCTGGAATATTATTCCAAAGGTCTTCCCCTTGCTGTATTGTTGAGGATTTTGTGAACTGTCGTGGGAGGGGGGCTTCTCTCGACCCAAAAAATGGATTACCAGTACTTTGCATTCCCCTCTCACCTAATGCAAATGGACTCCAGTAACAGGCCCCCGCGGAGTCTTATCTCTTAGTCAAGGCCGCTCAGATAAGCATTTTTTCTTAAGACAGGTGGCCGGGAAATGGTGGGGGACCACTTCTCCTCCTCCCTACTTAGAATGATAGAGCCCATTTTTTTCAGCTATTTTAGATTGCTGAGTAATCTTTGAGAGTAAGAGGAGGGGGGCATTGCCTCTTTTTTGTCTTTAATAGACCAATGAAAATTAACGCAGCTACTGTCATATGAAAGGAACTTGTCAAGGACACTGACTGAAACTTCACAGTGATTAGTATGTGAGTAAAGAGTTATAAAAAAAAAAAAATGAAATGTTATCAAAATAATGGAATAAAAAATAGCAATAGAAAAAGAGGTGTAGCTTTTGCATCCATTAATAACTTGATACAGTTGGGAGAGGTCTGGTATTAATGAACAGTTTGTTCCAACATTTGGGAACATAATGGCAAAACGCCATTTCACCATAGTTATATCGAGATAAAGAAAAAACACTGGAGATACAAATAGAGCAATCAGAGGAAGGATATGAACATTTTCCTGACAAATAAAAGTGAAAAAGTAAAGTTACCTAGTTTCAGGAACAGGAACTAATCCATGAAAAAAAGCATGAATAGAAGGCATTGCTAAACTATGGATAGATAGTTAAAGAACAGACGAAACCTAATACCAGTGAGTGGTACACTACACATTGGAAGAGATACAAATTATAGTCCTTAATACCAGCAGAAGAAAAAAATAAATAAATAAAGTAAAATAATAATAATAGAAATACCAGCCTAATACTACTAGTGAATAATGCTACAGCAGAAATTCTAATCATACCAGGCACTAGATTAAATTCAAATGGAGCTATTAATGCTTTGAAATATTGGGTTCTGCAATATGGACTAACAGGAAGCAAAATAAAAGCATTCCTAACTGGTCAAGTTATCCTCTTGGAGTTCTTAATACCCTATAGGCCTAGAACTAATGGATGCAGAGAAGGCAGTGGCTAAAATTAAACTCTTATTTGAGGAATTTCAATCATTCTAAAATCATAACACAATTACACCAAGGTGTAAACAATAGAGACCCGATTCCAAAAAAGTTGGGACAAGAACAGAATTGTGAATAAAAACAGAATGCAATAAAGTTCCAAATTTCAGTATTGTAATGGTCCTGGGTTTCCATTGGCTGTTGGGAGAGGTGCATTATGGGAGCGGGGGAAATGCCCATTGTTTATGCTGTTTGTTCGTGTTCTGTTTGTTTCAGGAACAGAAGCAGCATTAAAGCTAATGTGTCCTTTAGTGTTGTGTTTGTGTGAGCGAGCTGGTGGTGGATGAACAGGCGCACTCTCTTCATGACGAGTCTGGAGATTGGTGACTCTGTGGGCCTGGTCACCCACCGCCATGCCTAGCTCACGGGTTAATGCTTGTGTGCATCCTAGCCACTAGGGGACGCACTGGTACAGTTTGCCCTTTTAAAGGCTGGTATTTGGAATAAATCTGGTCAGCAGCATTCTGACTGGTTCAAAGGCATGACCCTGTGTGCGAGTGTTATTGGCAGTTCTTCCCTTCCCAGAAGAACCGCTACAATATTATAATCAGAATAGAATGTAGATAACATATCAAATTACTGATTTGAAATGTCATGCCAAATATTGGCTTATTTTGGATTTCATGAGAGCTACACATTCTAAAAACGTTGGGACAGGTAGCAATAAGAGGCCGGAAAATTTAAATGCACATATAAGAATCAGCTGGAGGACCAATTTGCAACTTATTAGGTCAATTGGCAACATGACTGGGTATAAAAAGAGTATCTAAGAGTGGCAGTGTCTCTCAGAAGTCAAGATGGGCAGAGGATCACCGACTCCCCCAATGCTGCGGCAAAAAATATTGGTCTATTATTAAAAAGGAGTTTCTTAGAGAAAAATTGCAAAGCATTTGAAGTTACCATCATCTACAGCGCATAATATCATCCAAAGATTCAGAGAATCTGGAACAATCTCTGTGCGTAAGGGTGAAGGCCGGAAAACCATACTGGATGCCCGTAATCTTCGGGCCCTTAGACGGCACTGCATCACACATAGGAATGTTACTGTAATGAAAATCACAACATGGGCTCAGGGAAACATCCAGAAGACATTGTCGGTGAACACAATCCACCATGCCATTCACCATTGCCGGCTAAAAATATATAGGTCAAAAAAGAAGCCATATCTAAACATGATCCAGAAGCGCAGGCATGTTGTCTGGGCCAAGGCTCATATAAAATGGACTGTGGCAAAGTGGAAAACTGTTCTGTGGTCAGACAAATCAAAATTTGAGGTTCTTTTTGGGAAACTG
>JBBIGC010049050.1:0-11480 GCA_037576955.1 Lepidarchus adonis | reverse complement strand
CACTGTTTCTATGACTAAGAAGATTGTGTTGAACTCCCTGTAACTCACACATCAGTGTTGTCATGTCTGAATTTATGATGATTGTTCCTGGAAGTCGCTTTGGACAAAAGCGTCAGCAAAATGAATAAATGTAAATGTAAATGTTATTTAAAATATAAGTATTAATTCAACCTGAATTGGGAGTCAGCAGAGAGAACGGAGAGTTTAGTTCTATGCTGGAGCTTATGGCTCTTGGTGAATTATAAGATAAGATATGATAAGCATTTATTCATCATATTGAAACTCTTAACACCCGAAAGGTTAAAGTGCTGAGGAGTGTTGAAATCACATAAAGGGAACCAAAGGTGTGGATTCCCAAATGCCCTAATAATATTGTGACAAATATTTAAATGTGTGATATTGTTTTCCTCTAATGAAACCTGTTATAATTTCATGTGTTGAAGGAATAATCTAGTTTTATGTCACATCTTTATTATACAGTTAATTAGGTTTGACACATTTCCCTATATTACAGCAAACCTATTGATTGCACACTTACAACAGAAACTTCCTTCAGCATCAGACCATTGATTTCTACAACCCAAAAGAAATGGGATGCTGTGTGCAGAACATAATGATTTCCACATCAAGTAAATGCTGTATTTAGACAAAAAATAACACGATATAATATGAAATGTTATGGCTTTGCTTTTTGGAAAATATATGCCAATATGAAAATTTATGGAATATGATGCCAACAACATTGGGACAGGGGCTGTGTTGTTTCACCTCTCTTGTTAACAATACAACATTTTGGAAGTGAAAAACCGAGAAGACCCGCTCCTGGAGTCTGAAAAGTGAAATTATTTGCCATTGATGGACTGTCCTGGGTCTCTTCTGTTGCTTTTTTTTACTTTTTACTATTTTACTGTTTTCTTCCTTTTTCTATATTCTTTTATTCTTTTCTATTTTCTGCATTTCTATAATAAATCTCTAAAAGACATTTTTCATGCCTCATCAATTGACTTCAAAGAACTTTGGATTTTGTGAAAATCTATCAATGATGCACCAAAAAATTTCAGTAGGTGGCAGGTCTGAACTACAGACAGGCCAGTTTAGTTTTTCTACTCTTTTTTTTTTTTCTTTTAACAATACTATGCACCATAGATGATGAAATCTCCATTGCAGTTTTGCACTGGTGAACCCCTCTCCATTTTCGGAGATACTCCACCTCTCTAAGATACATTTTGATTCAGTGTTGCTGGCATCCATAACATTTTTATAAAACAATACAATATCTCAGGCTGAAATTCTTATATATTGTTGTCTATGTTAAGTTAATATGATTTGAATTTTTTGGGGGGAAACAGGTTTAAATATTAAAATCCATTATTTAACTGTGTTTTATTAAAAAGGATACATTTATGCTTTTATAAGAGAGTCAACATTGTTCTGCATCTTTGAGATGAAGATTTAGCAGTGGTGCAACCTAACAAAGATGTCATCTTCATTTGTTCTAAAAACGTGTGTCTACAAACACTCAGACTGGGTATGTTCTTGGCCAAATCTCATAACCTAATTAAAAAAGAGATGTCAGCAAAAGCGATCCTCCTTGCTATTCGTCTTCCTGCCCACACTGTGGACCATCTGAGGAGGACTTCTTAATGAAGGCCTGCGGTTGGTAGATCAAAGCGAGGGGGGAGAACACAGCAAGGCCTGCCTCAAAGAATCACATCCATCAATCAAAAGGGACGGTGCCAATTTGTAGCTTAGCGAAGCACTGGAGAAGACACAAGGGACTCACAAAAATGTAAAGAAGCCTAAAGCAGTGACATTTCTAGCTGTCTATGTTAATTCATTAAAGGGCTGCCCTTTATTGAACGAAAAACCTTTGATCTCCATTAGATACACTAAGTCAGGCAGAAATTTGGCTCATGCCAGGATGAGCGGCTAAAGCGCCAGCGCTCTGCTGCTGCACGAAATCTCACCCCTACTTTATCAGCACTTTCTCTCGCCAACTTTCCACACGCAGCAAGACTGGAAGTGTGGCTAAAACCCCAAATGCCACGGCATTGCCTCTCAATCTGGTGCTATCCAGAACGTTATCGTTAACCTGAAGAACTCAAAAAATACTAACGTTCCTACACTTATTGATTCTGAATGTTGATGTTCTATGTGTTAGAATGCTGGCATTAGTAGAAAGAAAACAGATAGATGAAGGTATATATGTATATCAAGTGGACAAATGTCCCCGTGATCAGAGTATCGCAGGTTCAGGACCCAGCCCAGGCAGCACAGACATATCCCTAAATAATGTACCGTCCCGCCCGTTCCCTGGGTACTGCTGCCTACTGCTCACATGTGATGGGTCAAATGCAGAAGTCACATTTTGCTGTGGGTAACATTGTGTGATGGGGTGTTTACACTTAATTTAAAAATGGATCAGTGATATATAACTAGAAGAAAGCATTTGACGTTGTTAAAACACACAAAGTGCATCCCAATGAAATGTGACTTCTGCATTAAGGGATAGGACTGGAACCTGAAACCTTCTAATCACAAGGGCAAAGTCCTAACCACTATGCAACCACTGTATAATATATGAATGTTAAAAACTAAAAGCGCTTTCAAAAATGAAGTGTTAATAATTTATTTTAATATTTTAAGGAACTTTGCTGGTAGCTTCTTTCAAACATCTTGGAGAACTAGTTATTATATGATGCTAGAACTGAAAAAATGCCTTATAACCACACCACTCACATTTTTATAAATATTTTTTTATATCTTTTATGGGACAACACTGAAGTATTGATGACACTTTGAAACAATGTAAAGTAGTCAGAGTGTGGTTAGTGCAACAGTGTAAATTTGCTGTTCCACTTACACAGCCATTATTGTCTAAACTGCTGGCAGTGAAAATGTCCAAATTAACCCAAAGTGTCAATATATGGTTCTGATGCTTTTCTGATGCTTTTAAGTGACTTTTTCTCACAATAGAAGCGCCCCTTACATATTCATATGGTGGACAGGCACCGATTTGCACACCCATACACACACACACACACACACACAACTTGCTTTTTTGTGGCCACCTTTATTTTCAAACACTGTCTTAAATTCTTTGGCAGTGGAGTTCACTAGAGGTTCACAGGTTGCCACTGGAATCCTCTTCCATTTCTCCATGATGACATCACAGAGCTGGTGGATGTAGGAGACCTTGCGCTCCTCCACCTTCCATTTGAGGATGCCCCACAGATGGCCTTTGATGGCCAGATGGCCCACAGCACCTTTGCCATCAGTTTCTTTAGCAAAGCAGTGTTCATCTTCGAGGTGTGTTTGGGGTCGTTATAATGTTGAACCACTGCCCCATGGCCCTGTTTCTGAATGGAGGGGATCAGGCTCTGCTCCAGTATGACACAGTATGTGTTGGCATTCATGGTTCCCTCAATGTAGCTCTTCAGTGCCAGCAGCACTCATGCAGCCCCAAACCATGACACTCCCACCACCATGCTTGACTGTAGGCAAGACACATTTGTCTTTTTACACCTCACCTGGTTGCTGCCACAATCCTGAAACCATCTAAACCAAATACATTTGTATATGACACTGATCATGTGCACTCAACTTCTTTGGTCGACCATGACAAGGCCTGTTCTGAGTGGAACATGTTCCGTTAAACCACTGTATGGTCTTGGCCACCAATCTCAGTTTCAGGGTGTTAGCATTCTTCTTATAGCATAGGCCATACAAGCTGTACACTGACTAATTTACATTGTATCAACGTATCATATCTTCAGTGTTGTCCCATGAAAAGATACTTACAAAATACAAAAAAGTGAGAGGGGAACACACTTTTATGAGATACTGTGAATATTAACTTTAAACCAGAACTGAGGGCTAAATGGAGAGCTTAGGATCTGCACCTTCCACAAATTTCTCTTATATAAATAATGAGTGAGAAATTATTCATATCTTCTTCTCTGGACCTAAATTTGTTCCCGACAGCAGACGGAATTATGAATATGACTGTTTCTTATAGCTGCATAACAAGTTATCAAGGCCCTCGGAGGAGTGAGTGCATGCATTTTGGGGCTTGGTTCTGATGCTTTTAAGTGACTTTTTCTCTCTTTAGTTTCACAATAAAAGCGCCTATTCATATGGTGGACAGGCACCGATTTGCACACCCATACACACACACACACACACACACACAAACTTGCTTTATGTATGACCTTGCCTTTCACTGCAGCCTCTAGAGCCAAATTTACGGAGCATTATAAAATCATACTAAAAGTGTATATGCCAGAGAGAGAGAGAGAGAGAGAGAGAGAGAGAGAGAGAGGAAGAGAGGCATAAATGAGAATTCTCAGCCAGAAAACAAGTTAAAAGCCTTCTTCTGTTTGCAGTGCCAGGGCGAGGGCATGGGGTTTTGTCAGGGGTTAGGCCACTATAGAAAGCAACAGGGATGCAATGAACTAAGAATCCCACTATAACCAATGATTCATGCAGGAGATGCTGATCTGAGATCAGAGAGATTAACAGCTTCACATTTAGGAGTTGGGGTTCAAGACCAAGCTGACCACAGGACGTCCAAACAAGTCCAGCAATCCCTTACAGGAAATATTACTTACCTATTAGCAAATGAGAAGGTAGCAAGACTGAGAAGAAATATAAATAATGATATACTTTGTACAACAGGAGCCCCTTTTTTTCCTTTTTTAACATAACTGTATAGAGTAGATCCTCCTCATGCTGCTAAAACTGTGGTGAAAACTCTTCCACTTAAACAACAGGGCACAAAATAAAAGACTGTTGAACAGCATCCACACACCCATATCTACAGTATCATTAGCTAAAGGTTGCCAAAAATTTCCCTTCATCTGCACATTTTTGCCATTTGTATGTTTGTTAATGTTTTTTTTTGTTTGTTATTCATCCGCACTATTTTTTGTCATTGATCATGTAACTGTTATCCTTACGCAATGCATCTGACAAGCTTCTGAATACACTTTTACAGAACTACAATTAGATTTTTTTAAAATACTGACTTTACTGGTAGCTGTAGCATCTTTAGCGTAGCTGTAACTTTGGAGGAATGTGATTTCTTGTTGCTCTGCTGGGGATCTTCCAACAAGCTACCAGGACAATCTATTCACCTGTTCCTCTAAACGCATCCCGCAGGAGCACGTCCCGCTATATAGGCGGGGGGGACGTGAAAGGCCTGCTTCTGAGTGAGGTACGAGCTGCTATCTGCCGTCCCACGCTCGGGTGGGCAGGGAGCAGCAGCAGTGGGGGATACAGCGAGGGCTTGGATAAGGAGGAACGCTTGTGGAGAAGTGAGATATTGTATGAAAGCGCGACAGGGGATCCATTCGTCGCTATGTTCCTGCACGGAGGCCCATGGAGCCTGCATTTAAACAGCAGTCATAAGCCAGTGTTTTTCCTATCAAGCGGGCCTGCTCGTGCATAGCGCTCTGATAGCGAGCCAGCAGGACTGCATTTGAATATAATTCCTGCTTCTTAGTTCAGGACAGAGCAGAGTTTTGCTGTGATCAGGGAACATGGACACAATATAAATGCAAAACAGCCACGTTAAGACAGTGTAAATATGTGTTTCTGCCCCGGAGGAGCCTGTACCGGCGTCCACGCAAAAGAGGAAACCAAATACATTGCAAATTTTACCTTGGGCAAGCAAAATTTTACCATAAAGTGCCTCAAATCCCCCCAAAAAGATTAACGCCTCGCTTCTGTTTCTGAGACTTTACCACAGCACCTGAATGTCCCAGACTTTAAAAAAGAAACATAGCGTAGGGTCTATAGCATGAAACATTTACTACTATTTTTTTTATAGCCGTGTATGTTAACATAATTAAAGCGCCACACACGCGATACTGCCCATTAGTGGAACTAGACTACAAAATAAATTCTTAATTCGCTGTTATGATGTCATAAATAACAACACATTTACAATATACACTGATCAGCCATAACATTAACACCACCTGCCTAATATTGAGTAAGTCCCTTCCTGCTGCCGAAACAGCTCTGACTGTGGTGAACTGTGTGTTTTATTTTTATTTGTCACAGGTAATTTTGGCAATACCCCGACTGTGCTGCACATATATGGATATAGATATATCACTTTTTAATAGAGCAAAGCAAAGCAGATGAACACAACAAGAAAAAGTTCAAACAAGATTAAGAAATTAAAAATGAAAAAATAAGTAATAAATAATCACTGCACAATGATAATGATAATGATAATCAATGCACTGACCAGTGACATTCTATGGAGACATTCAGCCTAAATTGCTTTAGGAATTAAACACATTATGACATCCAATCACAACAGAGCATCAGTCACAACAAAACTAGAATAAAGTTTTCATGTCAAAATGAATGTGGTTTTTGGTACATAACCCCCCACCCCCACACCAACACCAATGAGTGGAACTTCAAGGGAGAGTGGCATATAAGGAAAAAGTGGGATATCGGCCCTTTAAACCATCCTGAGCCTCCATCTGCGGAATCCCAGCCCCGAGACTTGTCTAAAGAAATATTAAGGTTCAATCGCTTCATCTAAAATGACAAGCCGCCCTTTTCCTCCAGGGACTGCTGCCGTCTAGGAAGCCAGATTATATTTAAGGTGCCTATTGTAAATGCCCAGGGGCGCCTATCTTAAAAGGACTGGCGATGGTATCTGGAAGAGGCCATTCGATTGCATTAAAGGTTGCTCCCAAAAGCCTCCTCTTGGAGAGGAGACGGAGAGCGAGGAGGCGCAAAGAGCAAGCGAGATAGATGTGAAATACGTGCCTAATAGGAGATGAAGGTGGCGTGCCACAGAGCAGCTGCCAAGGCACTGGTGCGGCACAAATAACTTCAGGGGAACGTCGAATAAATGGATAGAGGGGATACATGGTGCCCAGCTGGGCATGCAGCAGGGCAGGGCAGGGTGGGCAACATTTTCTACATTGGACTCATGGCAGACGCAGGGGTCGCAGCATTTACTAATGCTCTCTGACAGCCCACGCCAATCACCAGCCACGAACGCGAGGAGTCAGTCACGCTAACGCAGCATGAATGGCAATGGGAGATACATCAGAGTTCCAGGAACGGTTATATTCAACATTCATGACTGGCCAGTGTCTGACCACAGGGCCAGAACTGAATCCAGGGGTGAACTATTCTCATCACAGAGGACATATCAGGCACAGCAGTGTTGCTGCGGTCACTGCTAGACTGAGTGTTCCACCACCAAAACATCCCGAGCCAAGAGTGGCTGCATGGCCAGAAAATGACCGCAAAGGGCATAGTGATGACTAACAGAAACTGTACATCAGCAGATGGGCTACAGTCTCTAAATGTACCCCAGCAAGGTGGAGCTGCAAGTCTAATAATATGGACAAGCCTTTATAAAGGACGGGGAGGTTTCTATAGTTATTTATAACGACTTTACTGGAAAATGTTAAAATAAAGCCATAGTCTTGGTGTACACAGTAAACCCACCAAAATGTCATAAGTGGACCTCCAAGGAGGGAAAAAAAAGGTATGATATTGCCAATCCCAGGGCTGAGGGTGTCTTAAAGAACAATAATGGCAAAAATAAAATAAAAAAAACAAGTACAGAGGGTCCTCGTCAGAAGTCATGCACGTAATGATGCTGCAGATGTTTTATTGAACAGCATTGTGTTTATTAACAGCCGGCAACATGCATGAACTGATGATCCTGATAGAAATGCTCTTTTTAATGCTTCACCATACACCACAGCCGTAAACGCATTGGAGATGTGACTTGTGGCAAGACCACACTGACGGTGCCTTAGCACAGTGCACTATTAACCCCCCATCTCATCCACCAATCCACATAAATACAACACTAATGGTAAATAAAGCAAACAATGCAGCAATAACATCGAAAAACAGGCAAAACCCCCCTCTCTCCCCATCTCTGAAAACACTAGCCCTTTACACACTGCACATGCTCACCTTGTGACACTCGCATATAACCATAAAGCCTTAAGTAGACATTCAACTGCATTCTACTATTGTATATGACAGTAAATACATGCATTAAAATTTTTATTTTTTAATATCCAGTGACGTAACCACACATTTTCCTAAGTCGAATGACCCTTTATATAATACACTGCTCAAAAAGTAATTCTGAATAATTAAAATATTCTTATTAAATATTTTGTTCTTTACTTAGTTGAATGTGCTGACAACAAAATCACACAAAAATGATTAATGGAAATTAAATTTATCAACCCATGGAGGTCTGGATTTGGTGTCACACTCAAAATTAAAGTGGAAAAACACACCACAGGCTGATTCACCTTTGATGTAATGTCCTTAAAACAAGTCAAAATGAGGCTCAGTAGTGTGTGTGGCCTCCACGTGCCTGTATGACCTCCCTACAACACCTGGACATGCTCCTGATGAGGTGGCGGATGGTCTCCTGACTAAAGCATCTACCAATTCCTGGACAGTCTGTGGTGCAATGTGTCATTGGTGGATGGAGCGAGACATGATGTTCCAGATGTGCTCAACTGAATTCAGGTCTGGGGAACGAGCGGGACAGTCTATCGCATCAATGCCTTCGTCTTCCAGGAACTGCTGACACACTCCAACCACATGAGGTCCATCATTGTCTTGCATTAGGAGGAACCCAGGGCGACTGCACCAGCATATGGTCTCACAAGGCGTCTGAGGATCTCATCTCAGTACCTAATGGCAGTCAGGCTACATTTGGCGAGCACATGGTGAGTTGTGCCGCGCCCCAAAGAAATGCCACCCCACACCATTACTGACCCACTGCCAAACCGGTCATGCTGGAGGATGTTGCAGGCAAGAGAACGTTCTCCACGGTATCTCCAGACTCTGTCACACATGCTCAGTGTAAACCTGCTTTTATCAGTGAAGAGCACAGGGGGCCAGTGGCGAATTTTTGAATCTTGGTTCTCGGCAAATGCTAAACGTCCTGCACGGTCTTGAGCTGTAACCACAACCCCACCTCTGGACGTCGGGCCCTCATACCTCCCTCATGGAGACTGTTTCTGACCGTTTGAGTAGACACATGCACATTTGTGACCCACGGGAGGTCATTTTGCAGAGCTCTGGCAGTGCTCCTTCTGTTCCTCCTTGCACAAAGGTAGAGGTAGCGGTTCTCCACGTCTCCTGATATACTGGCCTGTCTCCTGGTACCATCACCATGCTCTGGACACTACGCTGACAGACACAGCAAACCTTCTTGCCACAGCTCACATTGATGTGCCATCTTGGATGAGCTGCACTACCTGAGCCACTTGTGTGGGTTGTAGACTCACAGCATGTGAAATTGATTGTCAATCAGTGTTGCTTCCTAAGATTGCTCAAAAAAATTAAAGGGAACACTTTCAATCAGTGTATAACTGAAAAAAGCTGTGATTTATTTTTCAAAAAACTGTGTGAATGTGATAACTTATTCTTATTTCACGTCCAATCTTCTCATTCTAAACTTGTGATGTGTAGTTGACCGATCTCTGTTTAGGCCGTAAAGCAAAGTATGGTCACATGACCACCCATTGTGCAGCCCTACTGGTGGAAGTTGGATGCTATTGGACATGTTGAAGCTGAACTAGTGGCCAAAAAACACCACATCTGTCATTTGGAGATATTTTGGGTTCAAGCACAGATCCCAAGCACAAGGCTGAGCAGAAAGAGATACTCTGTGAAATATGTGAAGTAAAAATAACAAGGTTCTACCAGAAACTGAAACAGCAGACAGAAGTACTATGAATGAATGCATAACCCTGAAAGCCCTGACTACTAAAGACAGAGCTGAAGGTCAGCCTGTAGGCCAAACAAAACAGAGCACAAATACAGATGTACACATACAACAAGTCATTACAAAGAAGTTCGAGTGAAAATGGCTACTGTGAAGTTCTATTTAACTAAAAGAGACTTAAAGTCAAGTAGAACTACTAGACCATACATCAACTGTTCACTTTGCCAATGATGACTTTGAACTGAAAAGCTGTTGCTTGCAAACGTTGTATTTTCCTGATGGTCACACTGGAGAGAACATAGCATTTAGCTTGAAAAAGGCATTGGCTGCAGGGGAACTGTGTGAAAAGCATCATGGCGCTATCACAACAGACAGCAGCACTAACATCGTAAAGCAGTAGAGCTTAATCACTGGAGTAAGATCCATAGACATAGACTATCTGTAAATTCAATTAATTTGATCAATATTATGTACTCTTTGCAAAATAGCTTCAATTTTCATGTAAACTTGTTTGGCTTTTATTTCAACGAAGCACCAATGGGTGAACAGGAAAAGGGCTTTAAGACGCCAATGTAAAAATGGACTCTTTTTAAAGTTTAAACGGTATTAAAGCATATGTTTTTCTTTTTCTGTGCTTATCATTCCCGCAGAATAGAAGCAATGACATATTATGTGCAAGTGTGAGTCATATTTGTGAAAAGAACCAAGTTAGATTTTTTATTTTTTTTACCTGAAAACAGTTTATGCTGTCTGGTAAACATAAAGAAATGATGGCAAACTGTAAAACTAAACATTAATTCTTTATTTACATGTAAACTTCCTCGAAACTTGTTTTGAATATTTAAGCATGTTTGTTTCAACCTCTATATAACAAATATATATATATATATATACAGGTGGGCCAAAAAAGTATTTAGTCACACTTCTCACACTCACTTAAAAAGATGAGAGAGGCCTGTAATTTTCATCATAGCTTTACCTCAGAGACAAAATGAAATCAAAATCCTGAAAATCACAGTATACTGTATATATGTAAGGATCTGAGCCTTGACAAAGGCCTTATTGTGATGACCAGAGCATCCCCAGAAGTATTACAGGTCTGCACTAATAGTAATAATTAAAAAATATTTATAATAATAATAGTAGGTGAGCACCTTTCACAAACCCAAGGTCACTTTAAAAAAGGGGGAGGGGTTAGTTAGTACCTAACAAAAGTAAAAAAAAAGAACACTGGGTGAATCAGTCATGAGCTCCCAAGGCTCATTGATGCATGCGCGGAACAGCAGCTAGCTCACCTGATTAATGCTGGCTCTGATAGAAAGGTAATGCAGGGCAGTTTATTTATATAGCACATTATCATACACGGAGGTCATTCAAGGTGCTTTACATGGGTTAATAAAGCATATAAGTAAAGCGACATTATTAAAAATTAAAGTACCAATAAAAGTGCAAGATAAAAAATGTGTGTGTCTGTTGGACTGTGTATCTGCCCAGAGACGGACTTGTAACCTGTCCTGTTACTCTAACCCAGGGGTCGGCAACCCAAAATGTTCAAAAAAACAGAAACCATACCTGTCTGGAGCCGCAAAAAATTAAAAGTCTTATCTAAGCCTGATATGAAGGCAACACAAACTGTCAGTATATTAGCTATATAAGCATATTATTAAAATGACTAAGTAGGGTACAAAATGAGTATTGATGATTAAATGTTTCTTGTCCTTGCCGCGCATCCTGG
>JBBIGC010049039.1:0-11480 GCA_037576955.1 Lepidarchus adonis | reverse complement strand
ATTCTGTCTCTCACAGTTGAAGTGAAACTATGATGAACATTACAGACTCATCTTTTTAAGTGGGACAACTTGCAGAAATACGTTTTGCCCGACTGTATATGACCCTGTGGTGAACAGTCAACATCGGTGAAGAGTCAATAATCAGTCGGTTAGCCAACAAAAATATCCAACCAACTGTGGTCCAGTACAAATAAGATAACTGATAAGAGTTTATCTACTTCAGTATAACCATATTTATACACTGAACCAGCTCTGTTTAGTATTGATCTGATGGTATACAGAGCTGTGTGCATTTCTGATCTATTGTTTCATATTTTGAGATACATTTTTCATGTTTATTCATTATAAACATGATATGGTTTGTAATCAATGAGCAAATGGTTTGTTTGTATTTTATTGAAGCATTCCATTGTCCAATTCTATAATTTGGGCCCTCTCAAAAGAAGCTGCTCGTATCTGACATGCCCCGATACTAAAAAACACATTCCAACAGGTTGGAGGTGCTGGTTAGGATGGAGGAAGGTTCCCGAGGCCCTGAGGGATTTAATGGAGTGAAGGGACCAAAGGGGTTGGACAATGGGAGGTAGCCAATGAGGTGTGGATAATTACCATAGGTATATGATGTAATAATTTTGATGCAAAATGGGTTTATAAGCCACGTTTAGACCCAGTGGAGTCAGATTCGGATCTCAGGACTGGCCAGTGGAAATTGACTGTCGAGATCAATAACGCTGCTCATTATAACTTCCTGTTGCGTGAAGTTTTATTTCCAGACCAGGTTCATTCTCCACAATATCAATTGCTTGCATAGAGAGAAGCTAAGATCAGTTACTTACCTAAATTTAATACTGAAATACAACTTGTTCACATAAAAAATAGAATTATTTGCTACAAAGGTATTTAGCATAAGCATGTGATACCCAGTTTAGGTGTTTCTGATAAAATGCCCTATGCATGTACCATATACAGTATCTTCCGATAGTAGCCTCTGCATTTATTCCAAAAATTATTCGGACGGCCCGGCTGTTGTTGGAGACCCCCTTGCAGATGGAATGGTGATGGGTATTTACGGCCACAAAACATAGACACCCCAAAATATTGTGCAGCTTCTCCGGCTGAATGTTTTTTTGCGTATGTTACAGAGTTTGAATGTTAAATCAAATGACCGTTTCCTTCCCATCGCTCACACTACATCACCCTGTGGTTCTGACTGACGTGGAGACGAAAGGGCAAAATGAAAAAGAAATGTTGTTTAGACTTTCTCCTTCCTCCAGATCATCCGACCACAAAACAGTTTTGATATGAAAATGTATTTACAGTGTGATTCACTGCAGGAGGCGGAGCCCAGGTGATACGAAGAGAGGATTAGTGAATGGAAAGTGCGAGGGGTCAATGGAGATCAGTGTTTACTACAGACTTGCTTTTACTACAGACTTGCGTTTACTACAGACCCGCGTTTACTACAGACCGGCGTTTACTACAGACTGGCGTTTACTGCAGACCGGCGTTTACTGCAGACCGGCGTTTACTACAGAGCGGTTTTTACTACAGACCTGTGTTTACTACAGACCGGCGTTTACTACAGACCGGCGTTTACTACAGACCGGCGTTTACCGCAGACCGGCGTTTACTACAAACCGGCATCTACTACAGACTGGTGTTTATTACAGACCAACATTTACTACAGACTGACATTTACTACAGACTGACATTTACTTCAGACCTGTGTTTACTACAGACTGACATTTACTACAGACTAGCGTTTACTACAGACCGACATTTACTTCAGACCTGCGTTTACTACAGATCAGCGTCTACTACAGACCAACGTTTACTACAGGCCGGCGTTTACTACAGACCAACGTTTACTACAGGCCGGCGTTTACTACAGACAGACGTTTACTACAGACCAACGTTTACTACAGATCGACGTTTACTACAGGCCGGCGTTTACTACAGACCGGTGTTAATTACAGACCGCTGACTATGTGTCGCCACATCTATTCATCCCAGTGTTTATTGTAAACGGTCGTCAATAAGAGACGGGTCACTAATAGAAGATATACAGTATTCCGTACCTAATCAATCATCAAGTCTTCCTCACTGAGAGGTTTGATTTGATTTGCGGCACCTGTTCTACTGAATATTTATATTAATTGTGGTGTAATGTTAACAGTCTGTTGTACTGGTCTGAATGTGTTTTAGGTGTTGGCAAATTTAACAATGGAGGAGTTGTTGCCATCTTTACAAACCGATTGGCTGCCTCGTCTGAAGACCAAGAAAGCAGAGAGGAAGAAAATGTGGTTTGCTGTAAGTACCAGAATCACTTTAATACTCAGAACTCAAACTTACAATGATCTTTGCCAAAAACGGTTCCTGTTATATATGTCCCGGCTCTGCATACAGTTTACCACCCAGCGCAATAATGTCCCTGCCCTGTTCTAACACACCCAACGCTAATGTTCAGAAACTTGTGAAGACTTTGACAGGCTGTTATTATATATGAGTGCACAGAAGTAAAAAAAGGAGAAAATGCTTTAAACTTGGCCAACACCTAAAGTAACCACATGTCTATAATATACCACAGGTGAAGTGAATAATAGCCTCAATAAATCGTGATTAGGTTCTACTAGACAGTTAAGTATAATAATGGTGTGAATCTACTGACCTTTGACCCACAGATGGTAGAAGCTGTGTATTATCTGGTGCAGGAGACTCTGATGGAAGGCATGAGTGCTTTGAAGAACGAGTGCATAGAGAAATCCAAAAAGCAAAGTGCAATCATGCGCTCAGATATGGACCAGATCATGAGCTCCCAAGCTTTCCTGGAGAGCAAACTCAGAGGTAGGAAATTGAAATAAGTATCTTGTGTTTTTTCCTTGAATAAAATGTATATTTTGAAGCGTGTTTGCTTATTCTGTGCATTTCAATTCTCTTGGGTCAGAAATGTTGTTCAATGAACTCTGCACTGACGCCATTCGTTTTTGCTCAGGCTTTTACAGATAGCACGTCACTTAACATCTGAACTGTATTGTCTAAAAGTCTCTTCATGCTGTAACATTCAAATTTAGGGTCCAAACCATTTTTTAAAAGTGCCCGACCATTATTCTTTTGGCACGTAAGTTGAATTTCATTTAAAGTCGAAACCGTCTTGCATGAGCGTCTACGTGTGTAATGCCCTGTGGCCATTCCTCTGTCTGTCCACCAGAGGGAGACACTCACCCACCTGCGGCTCTATTAGGGTCAGAACTGTTGTTCAATTATGGTGAAATTAAAATCTGTAATGAACTCTGCACTGACGCCGTTCATTTTTGCTGGACAATATCTGAAGCTGTATTGTCTAGAAAAGTCTCTTCATGCTGTAACATTAAGATTTCCCTTCGCTAGAACTAAAGGATCCAAACTATGAAAAGAAGTGCCTGACCATTATTCTTTAGACACGTAGTGTTTTCTTGGCCAGATGTTGAAGAACACTTTTCCACTCCTCCACTTTACACCACACCTCTATTTGTGATCTTACACCTACGCTTGGGCGCAGCCGCTCGTCCATGGAACCGTAATCCACCAGACTCCCAATGACAAGGCCAGTTTGCAGCGAAAGAAAGAAATAAAGAAAAGCAATTGAGTAACAAAGGCTTATAATGTAATTCATCTCTTTTTTCTTTGGCAGCCAGAGTAGCTGAACCGGCCACTAATTACTGCGCGGAGCAGGTGGAGCCGTACCTGCCAGCAATCCTGGAAGAGTTGATGGTGCCCGTCAGTTTGGGCTTTAAGGAGGCACATGAGCTGTGTGACGCCATGTTGGATGAGCTGTGTCAGAACTACCACAAAGACATGACCAAGGATAAGTTACAGCAGGTGAGTCAGGGCCAGGTCACCTTTCATAACTGAAATACTATTCTTGATTTAACTTCTCATTGCTAATATGAAGAACAAATACAGGGGGTCCTCGACTTACGGCGCCGCCAGTTTGACGAAACTCCATTACATGAGTGTCTGCGTGTGTAATTCACTAGAGCCATTCCTCTGTCAGTCCACCAGAGAGAGACATTCATTTTATTTGCTCCTAAATCATGTATTTTATTACTGTATATCTTCCAATAGTAGCTACTGAGTTTATTAAAAAAATTATTCAGGTGGCCATGTGTTTAAAAGAGACCAGCAGTTGTTGGAGACGGGCTATTATTGTCCTCGCAGACGGAATGGTGGTGTCGTGCAGCTTCTTCTTTTGCGTATGTTACAAAAGAAGTTTGAATGTTAAATCAAATGACCGTTTCCTTCCCATCACTCACACTACATCACCCTGTGGTTCTGATTGACGTGGAGACGAAAGGGTAAAATTTACAAAGAATTTTTTGTTTGGATTTTTTCTCTTCCTCCATAGCATCCGACCACAAAACAGTTTTCAATGAAAACTTATTTACAGTGTGATTCACTGTAGGAGGCGGAGCCCAGGTGATACGAAGAGAGGATTAGTGAACGGAAAGTGCGAGGGGTCAATGGAGATCAACGCTGACTACAGACCGGCTTTTACTACAGACCGGCGTTTACTACAGACCAGCATTTACTACAGACCGGCGTTTACTACAGACCAGCATTTACTACAGACCGGCGTTTACTACAGACCAGAATTTACTACAGACCGGCGTTTACTACAGACCAGCATTTACTACAGACCAGCGTTTACTACAGACCAGCATTTACTACAGACCGGCATTTACTACAGACCAGAAGAGCTTTTACTACAGACCAGCCTTTACTAAAGACCGGCATTTACTACAGACCGCTGTTTACTACAGACCAACGTTTATTACAGAGCGGAGTTTACTACAGACCGACATTTACTACAGAGCGGAGTTTACTACAGACTGGCGCTTACTACAGACCACTACAGAGCTTACTACCGAGCGAAGTTTACTACAGACCAGCCTTTAATACAGACCGTCATTTACTACAGACCGGAGTTTACTACAGACTGGCGCTTACTACAGACCGGCCTTTACTACAGACCGGAGTTTACTACAGACTGGCGCTTACTACAGACCGGCCTTTACTACAGACCGGAGTTTACCACAGACTGGCGCTTACTACAGACCGGCCTTTACTACAGACCAGCGCTTACTACAGACTGGCCTTTACTACAGACTGGCCTTTACTACAGACAGGCCTTTACTACAGACTGGCCTTTACTACAGACAGGCCTTTACTACAGACCGGCCTTTACTACAGACAGGCCTTTACTACAGACCGGCGTCTATTTGTCGCGACATGTCTTCATCCCGGCGTTTACTGGAAACGGGTGTCAATAAGAGTCGGGCTATTATACAAAGATACACGGTAAATGTTCTTTTACTTTTACTTTCACACCATGAAAACCCCCAAAAAACAGGGTTTGGAGCAGCGTCGTAACCACAAAGTCTAGTGCGCTGTAAGTCGAGGACGCCATGTATATATGTTAGCTAGCAGAGAAGGCCTGGTCTTCTTACTCGTGGGGCGTATACAAGTTTGTGTACACACTATACATAATGCGACTCGACTCATTCTTCCTGTAGCTAACACGTTTTCTCTCTATAGGCTTTTGCAAAAATGAGTAAACCAAACCTGCAGAGCTGTTATGAGAAAGTGAGTGAGCTGAGAGATCGTATCCAAGAGTTACAGCAAAGTTTCAACAACCCCAACAGTGAAGGCCTGGAGCACAGCACACAGATCGATATACAGCAGGTAACGCTGGTGAGCAGGACTCTGAATGCTGCGGCTGTTTTTCTGTTGGAACTGTGTGTGTAAGTGTGTATGTTCTGAACAGCTGGTAGAGAATGTGGTGTACACGTTTGAGCTCCTCCTGCACAAAGCCGAACAGGAAAACAAGAACGTAGCAGATGCAATGGTGAAAGCCAAACACAGGGTGTTAAAGGTGACCATGCAAACACCCACGAACATTCCCACCAACACAGGCCACACACGTGCTAAACACAGATTCACATCATTTTAATGCACAGCATATAAACTGTATTGCTTTTTCATCCACCAGCAATATGATTATGACAGCAGTACGGTGAGAAAAAGGATCTTCCAGGAAGCTTTGGTCAACGTCACTTTACCCAGCATCAAAGCGCACTTAGCTCCTGTCTTCAAAAAGGTACAGCCGTTAACATATACATAACATATATATCAGTAACGTCCTCAGAAGTGAAGCGGATTGTCACAACAATGACATTTTCTCTGATATTTGCGATTAACAACTATCAGAGTGTTTGCCTGAGAGGCTGGATTGGTTGGTTACAGTCAGAAGTTAGAACTTTTTTGCAAGACTTGACTCAATTATTGATTTATTTCCTTTTTAAAATGTAATATTCCTCAGAACAGCAGATGGAAGCTGCACGATTCACATGCTGTTTCACGCAGCATAAATATATGATTGCAAAAACTAATAACCAAAATCAATCAATTGGATTTAGATGATTATGTAATAAACATGATAACCCTATTATCAGAATCTATATATGTGTGTGTGTGTGTGTGTGTGTGTGTGTTTGTGTGTGTATTTAAGACAATTTTTACAAATATATAGATGCCTTAATCAAAGTTTTATTGTCATGTGTACAGTGTACAAGTTACAATGAAATTCTTCTTTTAAAATAAAATTTGTATTGTATTATAACTTTTTTGAGTCTAGAGAAATACGGTTGAAAAAAATAAATTATGTTTACTTTTTGTTCTTTGTCATTTTTATTGTATCACCATTAGGAATTGCCAACATTTGAACAATACATATTTGCTGATTATGTGTCCTTCATAAATGTGGAGAATGTCTATGAAGATATCCTGCACCAGATACTGGAAAATGATGTTAGCAAATGTAAGTCAAATAAAGAAGCCATTACTCTTTATGTTTAAACACACACACACACACACACACACACACACACACACACACACACACAAAAATAAAATAAAAAATGATACAATAAAATAAAATCAGCAAGGGGTCAAATAATGATTTCCTTCACTGCATATATATATATATATAAAAATAAGAAATATATACTTATATGTTAAGATACTATATACTTTTTTATCATTGACACAAAAACTACTTTTTCGGCAGTGGTGAAGGAGGCGGCCAAGATGAAGAAATACAACCTTTTCACAGAGTCCAGATACAATTACAGCACTTCCAGTCTACAGTCCACTCCCCCAGGTTCGTTACCCGGCAGCCCAGGCCACACTAGCACATCTCCATCCCAGTGCCATGTCCTGCGTGCATCACCTCTGTTGGGCCATGGCTCTGTAGCAGCACCACATACATCAGGGCAGGAGGCTAAAGCTGTGGAGCCAGAGCTTCAGGCTCATACTACCCATATGGAAATGGAGCTTGCTAGGGTGGAAGTTGGTGAAGGACACAAAACAGAAGAGAAGGAAGCAGTACAGATGCCTCTTAGTGCTAAAGTGGAGTCAAACGTCACATCCACTATACCTCAGATACACATAGTGCACCCATCAGTCATGGAGGAGACAACTGAGGTCCTGTCTACTGCCAATGAGAGTCTGAAAGAGGGAGAATGCGCTGAAGAAGATCTAATTTTCTTCTCCACAGAGATAGTGATGGACCAACCTAGCTCAGGTAATACAGAATCCACATTCATAACACCTGTAACTCCCAAAACTTTGGACGAACCCATGCCAAAGCGAGTAGAGACAGTAAGCAATGGGGCACCAGTCCAGACTAGTTCTGCAGAAGATGACGCAAGGCCTCTGGATCAAGCGTCCCAGAATAATGAAACTCACACAGGTTCAACATGTATCTCTGTAGAAACCAAGAGTGTTGTGTATGGAAACTCAGCTGCTGCAGATGATCCAGGTCCTGAGAGTCAGGCTTCAGACATTGCACCCTCTGCTGTGGAGGAGAAACATAGCAGCACCACAGCAGAGGCTGAAGTCTTAGAGGATGGTCCTCATGGGGTCACGGAGATCGGGACGACACCGGATGAGTCCCCTATCGATGACGTGTCATGGGTGAACGAGAACGAGGAGGAGAATCAGGGAACAACAGGAGTCACAGTGGGGAATGCTAAACTCAAGAAAGCTCATGAAGTTCCCATAAAGTGCGAAGCCATCACAGATGCGGAGGCAAACATGGACGCAGCTGCCGCTCTGGCAAATTCTGCAAGTCAAGAAGAACAAGCTGCAAACATATCATCAGAAACCAGTGCCACCTCGGAATCGGCTGCAGATTCACAGCTCATAGCCCCAGGAGAAGCACCACAGCTCCAGCTCTCAGCCTGTCATGAGCTTCTAGCAGAAGCCTTAACACAGGCCAGACCCCCAGACTGCATTAAGGAGATCCGTGACCTAGTGGTGGAAGTTATTGAAGTAGAGGAAATAGTCCAGCGGTATCCTGACCATGAAGAGGGTTGAGCAGACACTTAAACCAGCTAAAGGAAATACAGTCAAACCCCGTTAGCTTGTCCTTATTGGCTCTAAATTTTTCGAGAGGCGAAAAACATTTTTGGAAACCCATTTCTTTGACAGATTAAAAAAATTACAGCTTTTAAATGTTAAAATAATTATAAAGCTCAAAGAAAAAAAAAAAGATGATGCAAGAATTATATGTTTATATTATATTAATTTTGGGCGCACTTCCTTTCAAAAATCATTCCTTTCCACCACCACTTCAAGCTCAGCTTTTTTGTTCGTCAGTCAGAGAATGCAACTTTCGTTTACCAGACATTTAGGGTCTAATTTACAAACTTGTACACAAACTCAGAATCGAAGCTGCCACTAATACTGTAACAGTCGTCAGGTCGAAATTAAAATGTCACATGCAACTGGTCATGCTAGTGTAGGCGTAGCTTGGACAGAACC
Source organism: Lepidarchus adonis (assembly GCA_037576955.1). Taxonomy (NCBI): domain Eukaryota; kingdom Metazoa; phylum Chordata; class Actinopteri; order Characiformes; family Lepidarchidae; genus Lepidarchus; species Lepidarchus adonis. The sequence continues at coordinate 2,618 of JBBIGC010049039.1, read as the reverse complement.
AGCCAACCAGCCATCACTCAAACAGCCGAGTTTCTTGTGATGATTGATGGTCTAGACACCTGCCCGACCAATAGGTCTATCGTACCTTAGTGTTGCCCACCCACCAACGGCAGCAGCAGCAGTCGACCTATAGAATTAGCACTACTGACAGCGTTCTAGGCTACAGCGCTAACACAGAGGTTGGTGGCTTAACGAGGTAAATAACATGGAAGAAAATCTGTCCTGCAGGCTTTCATGGCGAGAGGCAAATTTGGCGAGATAACGAGGGTGAGCTAACAGTGTTTGACTGTACAGTGACTGTTCCATGGCTGCTGCCATTTACTGTGCCATTAGCTAATAGCATCATTTCTTGCTAAGAGACGCTGAGGCTGTTAACTTTAGTTGTTATAAGTTAGGAAAATGATCAAAATTAGTTTTATGTAGGGTTTTGCTTTTGTGTATGTATAACTTAAAAACTTGAGACGCCAGTTTTTTGATCAAAGAAGAATCTGCCAGTTATAAATGTAATATATTGTAACTTATCATTTTATGCACTTCGTAAACTGAAATGATCAGAGTATCTGCAACTAGTCTGCAAATCATTATAAACAACAGAATTTTTTCCCCATTATATGGTGCCCATATACATAATATATTCATGGTTCAACACACTTAAAAGCAGATACTTTTCTCTTATTATTTTCTGAAGGCCTAACCTGCAGTGCTGTCCTTGTCTGATGGAAAGGACCTAAAAGCTAAATTGAGCATTACCTGCAACCTGCAGAACAAGACTCAAGTTTCATTTCTCTAGAATGTCCTTCTCTCACAGAACATGGTTTTGAAGCAATGAGTGGATGTAGATTTGCAGTGAGAGTGGCTACGGAACATTTGTGCGGTTTTATGTCTGTATGCACTTTGAGATTTTACGTAAATGTAAAGTGCTTTACAAATAAAATGTATTATTATTATTATTATTATTTGTGTGTGGGATGTATTTATGTAAATCAATGTATAAGATGCTGTAACTGAAATGTCTTGTTGTCTTATTATCTGTGTCACTATAAAACTTCTGTTGCTGTATTTTTATTTTTGTACATTAACATAATACATTTTAAAATACCAATATTTAGACTTTTTTTTAGACTTTTTGTACAGTACTGTGCAAAAGTCAAAAGCCCCTTGTACTTTTATGTAAATAACAGTTAAAACGTCAATTAACGTTTATTTTTAAGTATTAGGAAAAAGTAAAGAAAAAAAAACTACTCGTTTCCTTATCTGTCTTGTACATTGTGTAAAATTTCAGTGAACGGCCAAGTAAAAACTGCTTTTACTTTAACTTCCATTATAAACTGGGAACATTTTTGCTGCTGTGAAGCATTTTCGAGATACAAAGTGGGAAGGAATTTGCAATGAGACATTTACAGTCACACCTTCAGTCTCAGAAGCTTTTTAAAAATTAAGAAAAAATGATTATATATATACACACATACAAACACAGAGTATACTTTATATTTAAAATATATATTGTTTACCTTGAAAAGCATCATGAACATTTATGGCTCAATGCAGTGCTTTACATTTTAATTTTTACATTTCTGCTCATTACCTTGAAATGACCTGGAAACAGTCAGAGTCGCAGAGTCCGGACAGAGTCCCTCACTTTTCGGTGTGTAGTCAGTGTCGTTCTTTTTAATGAACAGTCTGATTTTGGTTTCCTACTTGGTGCCGCTCCCCCACTCGTTTTTACTCCCTTTCTTTAGAAGTAAATAAATCATTAGCTGCTAACTAGGAGACATGTTGGCTGACGTTTTGCAGTAGCGCGGTTCCCGAGCATGCGCGGTGCTTGTTACAAAAGATGAAGCCGGATTGGCTGTTCTGTAGGTCAATCAACTACCAAACACACAGTGGGAATGGATGATTGGCTAACACCCTTGCGGTTCGCTTAATTTAATACTGTGTGGTCTTACGTGTGCGGTAGTTTATTTTGAATGGCAGGGCTCCGTGATAGACTAGCAATGCCTTCGCGATCAGCGTATTGAGCACCACTGGTACTCTAAAGCTGCTTTGTGACAACGTCAGTTGTAAAAAGCGCTGTATAAATAAATTTGACTTGACTTGGTTTATCTCTGTCCACATTTCAAACTTTTCAAAAGCCCATGCCAATTCAAGATCAGTTCATCACTTCTAATCAAGGGACATCGCTCAAAGATGAAAAGCCTTCATCACTTGGTGCTGCACAAATTCAAAAAGTGATACTGAAATATGGACACATAACATGAATGATGCCCGATTTAGTACTATACTATATACAGTCTTTAATTATTGGCACCCCTGGTTAAGATGTGTTAAAAGCTGTAAAATAAATTGTTTTTATTCCAGAAGCACAAACTCTCACACTGAAAATTCAAGAATGTAACCTTCAACTCAAATGAATTTTAAGGGGAAAAAATCCCTGACTAAGAAATTATTTTTCATGAAATCACCTCAGTTATTGGAAATAAATGTAATTGAAGTATTTCTGTCATTTCTACAGTAGTTTACAACGTTGATCAGAGAATCTACGAACATTTAATTAGTAATTCATCACTTCCTGTTTCCCTGGGGTATAAATATGACGTGACACAGAGACATTTCTCTTC
>JBBIGC010049029.1:0-11480 GCA_037576955.1 Lepidarchus adonis | reverse complement strand
CGATTTGTGTGTGTGATATTTTAAATACCACCACCGTTCCGTCTGTGAGGAGAATAATAGTCTGTCTCCAACAAACGTCTGTCTCCAACAAACGCCTGGTCGTCAGAATAATTTTTAAAAAGTATTATTAGAAGATATACTGTAGTGTGTTAAAACAATCTACCCATCCCCAATATAAAACAATGCCTTGTGACAGTCATTTACAAGGTGATAAACTGTAACAAACTCAGAGCTTCAGCTTTCATTAGTTGGGTCAAGTTCGACATAAAAACAGATTGCCTACTGCTTTTGGGTCACTCCTCTCTCAAATTGGGGTTGGGTTCAGAAGGACATTTTTTTAAAGGTATTCCGTTATAAAAATGTAGACAATGCTGAAAAACATTTACTGACTCACAGCTGAAGCACTGCAGCTGTACTGTGGACAAGTCTGAGGCTCTGTTTTAGCTCTGAGCATTAGAAATAGAGAACAAATCTCAACTTCTAATGTGTATCATAAACTTCAGAAATATAATGTCTTGCTGTTTTATATTGATGTGAATTTAATTCCACTTTTGAATGGCTCATGTTGTTTACGTCTGTGTAGAGGTGCTTTTATATTAATGTGTTGTTTAAGATAAAGCTGCCTCTGGTACGGTTTGACTGGTTAAGCCAAGTACCAGAGAAAACGAGACGTCATTTGCATTATTCAGGGATGTTGTTGACGTAAACAGGGCTGCACTGGGATGAGATGAAGGGCCCCGGTTGGGTTCCCACAGATAAATTAGATTTCAAAATACACACACATTTCCATGGGTAATAAGAAAACAACAAATACAGTTCAAGTCTTTTTAAATTCGACCAACTGCTGCGTAGACAAAGAAAAATCTCTGAAAGTCCTGTTTGAATGGTAATATCTCTATTAAAATGCACATACAGCAACCACCATAAAATTAATATTAAATAATATAACGGCTCAATGAGTAAATTCCCTCAGTGCTTCATATTGGCCTAATGCATCATAGTAACATCATAGAACTACAGTAAACAGTGAAATGATCAGCTACTCCAATTCACCAGTTGATAACTTCCAGTCAACATTGTTAATAAATGTATAAATTAATAGTCAAGTCAATCCTGGACATGCGCGCTTCTCCATTAACTCCAGTGGAATTTCTCTGTGAATACAGAGCAAAATTGGGGAAACCTGAGGGGACCTCGCTGTGAGAGGAGATAAGCCAGCAGGACAAGTTTGATTGAGGAAAGGTGGTCAACCATGATGAGCAGTTTTCTCACCAGAAACCACACCTGCTCAGTGTACTTCTATTGACTTATCAGCTTATATAATGTTATACATTTAATGTGGCATGATCCAATAAATAGACAAACGCAAATCTTAATACAGACACATTTTAGAAGATTTGTATGGCCAAAAACAAAAAGCAAATCCTGTTTAATGCAGACAAGTGTGAAGCGTTTAGTTAAAAAAAATACTTTCCTATATTTTCAACAAAAACTATTGTATGAACTGAATTCAATTCATATAGACTAACAAGAGTGGAGTCCACACACATACTTTCTTACCTGACATAAAATTCAACCTGATGGAGCGAGACTGAAATGTATTAACTGGAACAGCATTCTCTTTAAGTCAGATTGTGTTCTACACGATTGTCCATTTTACTGACGTATAGACGACATGATTCATGTATTTAATGTTATTGTAGTTTCAGCAGGTTCATTTTTTAGTGCATTTATCTCCTGCTTTTGTAGAACTGTTCTCAAATAGTGGCTGTTTGAGAAAATTACAGGTGCACAAAGGTTTAAGAAAAACCTAATATGAGAACTATCACTGCACTAGGATAATGGTGTGTCCTACACGTTTTATTACTAGAATGGTTTACTTTTATCACTATTAAATACATAATTTAGCACAAATTCGAGATTTGAACGAAATAATAGTCTCGCAAATGAAACGTCAGCATGACATTCAGTATCAGAATCCATCCATTTCTAGAAAATGCTCTTTAAGAGCAGGACAAATGACAAAATTGCAGAACAGCAGGACTCCAGGCGCAGGACAGAAGACAGACAACCCCAGAGCAGCTTCTTCTCCGCTCTCAGCTCGTGCATACACACTACTGAGAGGCAGCGAGTCCCCATTACACTTCAGGGAGAGTTTCTAAGTCTTTTTTAACGTCGCTTTTGAACCAAGCAGGAGGTACAGTGGATGTAATGAGCGAGGAGATCGGCTGAAGTGTTTTACCAGCTCGGGAGAGGTGTAGGGCTGCTTCTCTATCCGTTAACGAGGATATTTCTGTACGCAGCGAAAACGGCATGAACGTGTATGTGAAAACCACACCTCTGTCCTTGACTTAAGTTTTGCTCCCTATTTGGAAGACTGAGGAATAAACTGTGCCCCCAATTGAGGAGCAGAGATTTAAATTAAACTTCACAGCGTTTTAATACTTTTAAAGTCTATATTTAAGAGACGAGACAGTCCTAAATGCTGTCACTCCGACCGAACAACGACGCGTTTCATAATTACATAGAAATAACTATAACTCTAACCCATCTTAAGTTCAAATTTTTACTTATTAAATGTTGCCAGGAGTTTAATTTGCAAAATAACTCACCTTTTCTGCCAATTTAATCCTGGTGTCATGTAGAGAAACGAAGCTCAGTTCAGCCGGTTGGCACTGTGGCGCGCGAGCACCATTCCTGTCACCATTCCTTCCCGACCACAGAGGCGGGAAGACGCGCGAGGGGCGGGGCCAAGAAAGACCGACATTAAAGCAAATCTAGGCTAATTGAAGGAGAGGACGTTTGATGGACAACCTAGCAGATACAAGAGCTTTAAAGCAGAATAATAAAGTTAAGCCCGTCTGTACTTATTTATATGCATGAAGCAGAATGTAACTGTAGCAGGAAACACTACGCAGTCACCCGATAAGCTTCATATCCCAAAGGCTAATTCGAATATGCTAACAAAAAGTCAAGGAGAGAAAGATTAATTTATTCTTTTATTCAAACCTTTTTTAAATAGTCACACACCAACTCCTCTATATTTTCTACTGAATAAAGTACTGAGTGGATGAATTTACAATGTCATTTACAAGGTGATGAGATTTATGAAATAAAATGTCCAATATGGCGGTCAATTTATCAACATATCCAATGTTTACCTAAAATATGGTGAAGGCAAAGAAAATCATACACTACACCAGTGAAGCTATGGCAAATTATGGAACACCCAACTCAGAGAAAATGATCAAACTACAGTGGTTCAGAAAAGCTTGTTCCATTACCTAGCCTCTCTCATTTGTGTATTTTTTTATTTAGAAAAATACATTTGCAGCTCTCATAATCATTTGCTTTTACTTTTCCTACTTTATCTATTTCACTCTTTTTGTCTAGTCTTACTCTGCTCCTTCCTTTCAATTCTATCCTACTGGGATTGAAAATAAAAACTTCTGTCTTTTTTGTAGTGCTAAATCATATTCTTCATCCCAACTTGTAAAACAAGTTACAAATGTGAGCCACATTGGCCCTCAAAGCTGCTATATTGAGCAGTCAATCCACTTAATTGGTCAAAACAAGCACAGCATTAGATGTCTGCAGAGCTGCTCTGCTGCCCAGTCTGTCTTTTCACTCTAATTTTAATTCAGAGTTAAAAACAAGGACATTTCTGGGTACAATGCCAGTCTGGGGAAGACTGCCAAATGAGGATGTCATCAACCGTCTCTACCATATTCCTATCAAAGGAATGCAGCATAGTTTAAATTTCTGTTCAGTGCCCAAAGCCATGCTGGGACGCTGCATTTTTCAAGGTTAGACAGTTATGATTAATGTGTATTAATGACAGAATTCTGGATTAAAAAACAAAACAAATCAGACAAAAACAACATGCCCACTGGGTTAATTAGCGCATGTTTATGACTACAAATCTTGAAGTAAATGCTTGAGTTAACTTCATGAGTCAACAGTCCGGCACAGGGTGCCAGTGAGGTTAAATGGTTGCATAAAGCATTTGTGAATAATTCATGTTTGTCTAAATCATTTAAATAAAGGAATTTGCAATGAAGAAATCAGGATTGACAAAGCCAGGTGCCATAGTCAGAGACTCAATTCTGGTTCCTTTATTCTACATTTGTGTTGATGATAAATAGGTAAACTGTTTCTAGTAAGTTGAGACAATGTGAAAATCAGGTTCAGTATTTGGACATCTGACCACTTCACTTCACCTCTTGGATGTCAGCTTTACATTCAATATTTAAACATCTGGCTAGAAGATTTTATGGATGTCTATGGACACACAAGAGAGATGCAGGAAATTGACAGTCACCTGTGTCAAAGTGTCAAAATCAGGTTTTATTGATTTCTGTAGCATTAGATAAAAGATAAATCTTTATTGTCTTTGTCACTTATACAAAGAAACAACCAAATTGAAGGACAATCAATAATGACTTGCAAGTTAATCATTGGTTTGCCATTATTATTGAATTTTTTATAATACAGTAAGTCTGCTTTCTGGAATACATAATACATTTGGAAAATAAATGCAGTCTAGAACAGTTAAATTCAGTCCAATTCAGTTCAGTCCAATCGATTTTAACCAAATCCAATCCAGTTCAGTCCAATTTAATCAATCTGAAGTCTAGAATAATTTGATGCTTGACATTCTTGAACACCTGTGAGCCACACTTGTAAGTGTCTGCCCAAAACTCAGTTGGTCAAGTGGATTTTAGTATTCTTAGTACATTGTAGCATGAGTGTAATTATCTGTGTTCATTTTCGAAATGCCCTTTGCTGCCACAGACTGCTCTCGGTTATTGGGGGTAAGAAGAGTAGCTGAGCAAGCAATTAACACTGGACATTCGTCCTCAAACTGTGGCTTAGTTTCCCAGGTAACATGCTATGAATACTGTTAAATCTGGATTAATTAGAGACTGAATTTATAAACCAGGGTTACAGTTTATTTCACTTTTATGTGAATGAATTATTCATGCATTGGAGCAGCAAATATGTGATATAATTAGTCAGTGTTTTTATGGTCATAGCAGTAAATTTATTTAGCATCACACAATAAGGATGAAGTTATTGTGAAAATTGAAATGAAGATGCTTTGTAGAATTTGCAGTCTATGTTTTATGTCTGCAATACATTTATGGCATTTATCAGACTGACTTATTGAAATAATAACATGAAAACATAAAAATATGTCCTTAAACTATAAATAATCTATCAAATGCTTTTGCGATACAATGCTGCCAGAAACAGTACACATATGTATATATCAAGACAACAATACAGAGATAATACAGATTTTAAAAAATAGTTTTAGTGCAAAATTAGTGTTTTTCAATGCTTTTAGAAGAGATGAATCGCCAAACTTCTGATCTTAAGACAATTTCACATTTTGAAAAGACGTCTTTAAACGTATAGTCTGAAGAGAACCTTTATTTTCAAGGAACTAGATTACGAGTGTCTAAGTCAAAAAACCATGATGAAGAAACAGGATTTCAAACTTCTAATCCTAAGAGAAGTCTACATCTTCAAACTTCTTGTAAGAAACAACAAAGTTGAGCATAGAAAAGTAACATCTTAGAACAAATTTATGATGGGTTACCTGTTTTTTTATAAACATTTATTCTCTGCTGCTTTAAAGGAGAGTCAAATTGTAGTCATGTTGGCTGGTAATGGCTATTGATTAAACATCCTGAAAACCACAGCGACTTCACAACAGGGTGATAGTCCGTCACTGGAAGTTCAGTAATCAATATCAACTAGTGTGGATTTGGTTTTCAGGACAATTTCACTGGTTTCACCGGAGTTGACTCACATCCACATTCATATATGCATACAATATTTGTATAAAAATGTGCATTATTTTGCATATTGAATGCACGAGGTTGACATAATGCACTTGACATTTGTTTTACATATCTGCATGCTTATTCTACGGATGAGCGACTAAATTAACCTGTGGACACACACACTGGGGCATCATGTCAGTCAAGCTACTGATTTTTCTCTGAATATGTGAAAATTCCTCATGTTAAGAACTGAAAACTCATGCAAATGAGTAAAGCAAACTAAACTATGCTAATTGGTGGTCATTAATAAATCATTAAACAATTACGATCATAAATATCAGATTGTCTTCACTGAATATAGTCAGCACTTCAGTTTATGCTTTCCTTACAAACTCACATATGAAAACATGAAGACATTTGTGCAGAAGGACAAATGCACAAAAACCGTTGCTCTTTTTTTCACACACACTCACAGGCACACGGAGTCACAGCTGTGAATAAATATTCATTACTCCTATGCAGACAAACAATGAAGCAACCCATTGCATCTTTACAGTGGGTTTGTTTGTTTGTTTGTTTGTGTTTGTACTTATCAAGTGCTGTGTGTGCCAAATACTACTCGAAATCCCGTCTTCCAGTCTGAAATTTGCTCTTGCCAAGATTCATGTCTGTTGTGCCAAGCATCACTTTATAATCTGGGCTGCAATTACTGTCCACATATTATATTATTTAAAATCTATTAGCAAATATATTATTGAATATTCAGTAAGAGAAGCCCAAGAGATGTTTTGCATTGATGGAAAAATTATTTTCTTGAAATTATTTTCTTTTTTTAATACAATTATCTTTCATAAGTTTTCTACCCAGTGCAGTTGTCTCCAATTCCACCCACAACTACACACATTACCACCAACAGTGGGAGGGTGAAGCGTAGCACAGGCTAAATCAGAGGTTCCTGTAGCACCATTGCATCTTCAAACTGCCAGTAATGCTTCATTACTGTGCTGCTTAACGCATGATGGGAAGAGCACTGACAGACAATTCTGCTCACTTTATCATGCTGAGTCATGATGGAGAGGGAGAACAAATACAAGAAAATAAACCTCAGGTTAAAGCAGTCCTTCTCAAATAGTGCGGCGCCGTAATAGAATAAAGTGTAATTGCACATCCACTACAGTAGGTGGCAGGGTTTTTTTTAACCGAAAATGCGCACACACACAAGTAAACAAACCCTCAAGAAAAACTGAACATTTTTTAACAGTGATGAATAAAAAGGCGAAGAGAAATGGAGCTAAAATATGACGAAACAGTTCTACTACATGCATTTTAAACCTTTTCTGTCACAGAATAAAAACAATGTTAATAAAGTTATTCTTGTTTTAAGTTGATCTATATTCTTTCTTTTTTCTTTCCTTGAATGTTAATAAGGATACAATGAAGAGATGTACAGTCAATAACAATTTTATAGACAAATTATACTATTTATGGGGGGGGGGAAATAAAATAATAGAGAAGCACTGGATTAAAGGAACAAAAGATGTCCCTTAAATGTGTGAAAACAAGCAAACAAACAAAAAACGTATAGTCATGAGTCAAGAGCATTGTGTGCAGCTTTCCAGATGCAGTGGAACATCAACTAACTGACAGCCATTGAGGCTGGAACTGAGTGAGTGATGGAGAGAGAGAGAGGTCCATCCGTCACTTCACTGTGCATCACGATCCCACAATGGCTGGTGTAACACTTAAACAAATGTGACACTATTGGTTTAGTTTGCTAGCTGTACCTGTATTGGTTTGTGCACATAATGTGAGCATTTGATTGCTTCTGATTGGTCAAATGCATCTACAGGCCTCTTGCTGTTATTGTTTTCTATTTAAAGATGATGTTTGTAATTTGTTGCAATTTGAAAACTATGATACACAATTTTGATTAAAAGAACTAATCTCACATTTAACATCCAGTCATGTGAAAAAAACAGGACACCCTATGAAACCCTGTGTGGATCTGTAACATTCTTGAACATATGGAAATTTAATTAATTAATTTATCAATACTGGGAGATTCAGATAATACAACTAAATGATGAAACTGTGGTTATTGCAGCCAAAAGGGAGTAACATTAGGGGGTAAGGTGTCCTAACAGTTTCCTCCGTTAGAATACACATTTCTTTTGTTTAATGAATAAATCATACATTTTTGTTGTTTACCTGCAATTAAATCACATTGTGTTCCAGTCATAAATAAAAACAAGATTAATGATCGATATCAGAATATTTAATCAGAATCAGAATCTTATTTATTGGCCAAGTAAGTGAGTGAACACATACAAGGAATCTGATTCTGGTAGATGGTGTCTCTCAAGCACAGTATAAAGGAAAACAACAACAATGTAAATATACAATGAAAAGAATACTGAATAAATATAATATACAATGGTATACAACCTACAGAATTTATAAAGTACTGAATATTTAATGGAGTATTTAGGATTATTCCTAAATATAACATCGGTATTTGGGTTCACTCTTTACGTCAATCATCATATTTACAATATGGTGAAAATGTCTCACGAGGCAAATATGAAATGAATACAAGCTGAAGCTCTGGGTGTGGACTAATGCAGCATCTCCGCTCATAAATATCATCCGTCTGACCTTTTAATTATGAACAATGCTAAATGAATATCTAACCTTTACAGCCAGTGACTGAAGCCCATTGCAGGTGATCTTGGAGAAGAGCGAGATGAATGGCTCTCGTGTTTTCTCTGGTAAATAAATCAGGTCAAGAGCTTTCCTCCTCATGAGACAGACAAACTAGTTTCAGAATCAGAATCAGAATCAGAAAAACGTTATTGTCCCTTAGAAAATTGCTAATGTAGTATATGACGAAGACTTTGCAAAGCTCTGCCATTGATTTGATTTGCATCTCAGTGAGGTGTTAACAGCCATGTTTTTCTAACCTCTGCTTCTGAGAAAGAAACATTTTTTTGTCCATTGCAAGTTGAACTAACTGTTTTATGGCAGTTGTGTGTACATGCGTATGGCATTATCACTCCTAATAAAGCTGATGGCAGGTCTGCAGAATGGAAAATAAGGGCTGAACGATTTGTTGAAAATATGTAATTGTAAATTTTCTAATATTGCAATTATTTTCTGTAATGTATTCTGCATAAAGCATTTTGAGTGGCCTTACTTTTTCCCTTTAAATAATGTAAGTTGAATAATTATCTTCAGGGAAATGTCAAGGTGGAAAGCAAAATAATTATATGAAAAACATTTTCGAAATTTTGAGCGGTGTATTCACTTTTGTGAGATACTGTAACTTGGTTCAGGTCTATTTTCCTGCCACAAAGATTTAATTTCATCATGTGAGGAAAATAATCCTTTTTATGCTGCAATTTAAAAAAAAATCTAAAACTATTCAGCTTTACTGCTAATAGAATTGGGCAAACAGGGAAATCAATGTAAAGTCAGATGCCATAAATGGAGAGACAAGAAAGGAAAGCAGTTTATAATAGATTTTCAAGGGGCACAATGCAATTGTGGGGGAAGAATCGGTATGAGCCAAAACGTATCAATACTCATGACCCTTGTCTACTTTGTTCACGGTGAAAAATACATTTTACCTTCCTTTAAACAATTTGGCATTGAGCAACACTTACTTACCAGTACTGGATGGTACTGAAATATGTGGTAGCAGAAAAGTACTGAATATGGATTGAGTTTGAGTATTTTGAATATTGAGACTAGCAGATTTGCACATATTTGCTCATATGACAGAAAGCTGGTAGAAGGGTTGTCTTCTCTCTGTTAAGAATCAATTCTTTTTTATTACATTCTATACATCATTATTTGAGAGCACAGTTTTTTCTTACACACAGCTGACATACCATTCCATACTACTTGGCCCAAGTTTGTAGAGCATCCATGCTGATTCAATACAACTGCGTTAAAACAGATTGGAATATACTTTGAGTGGAGCCCTCATATTCCCAGTGTGCACACCTTCATTCATGTCAGTTCTTCATCCTCTTTGAGAACGGGACTGCTTTATTTCTCCCCAGTTTGTGCATCAACATCTATACAGCGTTTAAATGTTATACAAACAAGTAGAATTTCATTACTGTAAAAAACGAGTCTCCTTTGATGGTAGAGAAAGGCTTTTCAGAGAGTTTGCTAATTGCAAATGGAACAGAATGACTCATTACTGTCAGTTAATTTATTTAGTCATTTGAAACAGCCAAGGCTGGGAGATGGGGAATGATAAAAAGAAACTTCCATTGGTGATTGCATATGGGGGAAAAGGTCTTTTCATAATTAAAGGCAATGTGTTTTGGTTGAGAATTTGGCCACTGTACGGACATACTCCATGTTGGATAAAAAAACATAACAAAGATCTAAAATATCCTTCAAACACACTCCAAACACACACACACACACACACACTACAATTACAATGTTAGAAGGTCCTAAAGAGTCTATTTGTTACATCCAACAAGTCACCTGTGCTTGGACAGATTTTTAGCACCTCCCCCTAAAAGCCCTGATGCCTTTCCCAGCATATCGTTGTGTCCTCATGATTGAGCTATAGATCAGACAGAAATATGCTACGATGAAGTAGTCAGTAAGGATTTACATCAGTCATTGTCATTGCATTTCATTCACATTCACTCTTTCAAACAGGGTTCTTTAGAGAAGGCAAAGGTTATATAGGGAGCAACGCAACTCATTGTTCTAAATGTTGGTTCTGATTAGCAGAGCTGAGCTCTGATTTGATGGAAATGTTCATTATTCTCACTTCTTATTCAAATCTAGGTTATATTTTGGATAAATTCATCCACAAAACAATTTAGCAAAAGTTTTCTGGCTTGTTCGTGTGAATTCTGAGTCAACTGGAAATAGGCAGCGATGTTCTGCCATGTTCACCCCTGTGATGTTTTTCTCATGATGGGCACATAGCTCTGGGCCTTTAGTTGCTTGAAAGATGCAGTAGATTCCTTTGTGACCTTGCAGACTATTCCACTGTGCTCTTGGAGTGATGTTTGTTGGTCAAGCTTTACAAGAAAGGGTAACAATGGTCTTGAATTCCCTCTATTCCACGGTCTGACTGTGGAGTCTAGACTCTTTAGAGATGGATTTGTAACCTTTTCCAGCCCAAAAACGAGGTCCTCAGAAATGACATTTCACAAATGTGTGTAAATCGCACTTTGCTAGACTTCTGTTCTGTTCTTTAAAGTATAGAAGGCAACCACTCATTTCCCAGTAGTCATGAATTTGACTGAAAATACATGACTCTAATTTGATCTTTGAGTGAAATACCAATATTAGAGTTTCAATTATGTTTCTCAAATATATAGCTATGTTATATTTTATATATATTATATGTATTTTCCTCAATAAACAAATAACCAGGTGTAATATTTTGTCTGATTTGTTGAATGTGATCCTTTTATATACTATGAGGAATTATACTATCATTGGATGATTTTTAAGGAGGTCATATTTATGTGCAGATGTTCATAGTTTGATATTGCTAATCAGATTTCAATTAGTAGGGCTATATTATGTAAGAATTCTGGGGCATTTATTTGTTTGTAAAGCAGGTTTCCAGATTGTCTAGTAGGTGTATTGTCTCTATCACCAGTCAACAGGGAGCAAGACAGTTAAAAAAGATGGAAAGAGTCTTTT
>JBBIGC010049002.1:0-11481 GCA_037576955.1 Lepidarchus adonis | reverse complement strand
CCCCCCCCCCCCCCCCCCCCCACCCCCCCCCCAAACCCCCCTCACCCCCTCCCCCATCACACCCCTGAACTAAAACTGGTCTGTAGTGGCAGAAAGTTGGGGACCACTTCTCTAAGAGGCACAGAGGAAAAGTCGACACACAAATGACACAATCACTCGCATTACAGCACTTCATTATCACCACAACAGAACGTTTAACAGCTACTGCACTTACAGCATTTACCAGTAACACACAGCCCTCATTCAGTTCCTCTGCTTTGTCTCTAATGAAAATGTTAATGTATGATTTTATTGTATTGCCCTTTATCTTTGCAGGTTCTACCAGTTCCTCGGTCTCAGAACACTGGCTGATGCGTCTGAACGGAGACAGTAAGAGGGGCAGTATGGTCTCACGCTCATCCATGAACTGCCCTTCCACCCTTGACTCACCTGACTCACCTGTGTTCCCGGATGAAGCCGTCAGAGATGACCGGGGTAGGATCATCCACTGTAGCGCAGCACCAGAATCAAATCAGTGTCGTATACTCCCAGGCTCATCACTGGTCTAGTGGTTAGGACTGCGCCACGTGTGCACGTGTGATGGGTTAAATGCAGAGGTGGTGACTGTGTTTGATGGTGTGTTCACAATATACTTTCACGTTCATCTCAGTAAAGCTCAATACAGCAGCGTTAGGATTTTCACCATGTTTGTATTATGCTAAAAATATAATAACCGAAATCAGACTGGAGGATAATGAAAAGAATGATAAAAGATTAAAGAGCAATAGTAGAAAAATGAGAAGGAACTGAATGGCCTTGCAAAGAAAACTCATAAAACATGTTTTAAGGACATGAAGGCTATACATGATGGCTTTTGTCTGTTTGGGTAAATTAACAGCAAAGCATCCAGCAAGAATGAATGAAAAGATCTTCATGTTTAATGATGTGTCTCCTCAAACAACAGCCTGGCTATTTGGTTCATTATGGATATGAAAAATAGACAATAATACAAAATGTGTGTTGATGCTTTGGTGTTGGTGTTTGAGGGGATCTTGGATGGCAAAGGAAACAAATAAATGGTTCTAATTAGGCCTCAACTGTAAAATTAAACACACCAGGAACAAGATGGAGGTTCACAATCAGAGGAACCATGAATAGCCCTGATAACTCAGGCAGAAGACAGAACATTTGGGAGAAATGCCACCCAGGAGTCATCTTCCCCATCTCCCATTATTTAGTATAATGCTAGTGCAGGCGTGTAAGCTGAATTAGTAGTTAGCAAGCTCCACCAAAGTCATTAAGCATCATATGATGCTCACAGTATTGGTGGTATCTTTTGATTCAAGGAGCCAAAGCTATGAATGAGAAACACCCCCAAAGCATAAAGTTTCCACCCACATGCTTCACAGTGCTGATGGTGTTCTTGGGGTCATAGTCACCAAACATGGTTTTAGTGGAGTTAAGTTGAGGCCAAACAGCTTGATTTTGGTCTCATCTGACCTCAGAACCTTCTCCCAAGCACTTATTCAGGTGTACATACTTCATACAGGCAGGGAGCCAGAACTCTTAATGGTTGGTAATGAAATGCATATAAATGTATATATTTCTCACGGTTAAAATAAACCTTCCATTAAAATTATAGACTGTTCATTTCTTTGTCAATGGGCAAATTTACAAAATCAGAAAGGGGTCAAATAATTATTTCCTCCACTGTAAAAATAAGAATAATAGCGAGAAGTGAAACTGTATAATGCAGTAGTGTAAAATCTAAAAAGAAACTAGAAAGCAAGGTCACCAGCAAAACGTGCTTTTTCAGTCGCTGTGACGTTTCTTATAATTAGACTGCTTTTTCATTCTTTCAAGCACAACATGGTACGATTGTTATCATTGATGGCCATTTGATATCATTTTGCTTGTATATGCACTTCATGACTGCAGATGATGTAAGCAAATTATATTTCTCAGTGGAATAATTATCAGGTATTTTCAATAATTATTTTCCAGGGAAAATTATGGAGAATCTGAGCAGTGAAGTCTTTTCTTTGCAATGTGGGACTGAGCAATTCTCTTTTCTCTCTCTTTCACTCTTGTTAGGAGGTTTTGAGACGAGACCTTTTATCAGAGGGCTGCAGGGACGCAGCGTAAGTGTGAGAAGCCCCTCCAAAATGAAGGAGAATACAAGTAAATTGTTTCCTCTGAGATGGTCCTTTGGTTCCAGAGACAAACGGAAACCTGGTCCTGCCTCTACTGCCCCTACACCCCCAAATGCTCCTTCTACTTCCCCTATGGCCTCCAAAGCCCCGGCCCAGCTAGTGGAGTACCTGGAGTCAGGTAGGAGACCACGGTGCACCAATGACCCTATCGCCACCCTGGTGAGTTCCTCTTCTAATAAGGAAGTCCCAGAGGCTCCAAATGTTCCAGAGAGTAAAAAAGCTCCCGAGAGCCAGAAGACCCCAGAGGGTCAAAAAAGTCACAATGACTCTCCCCGAGTGGCTGAAGGACAGCAGCGGCCAGAATCTAAGACCAGAACAGGACAGAAAGAAGAGGGTACCTTGACTCGAAGAAGCACTAGGAGGTCCAAACAGGATCCGGCAAAAATCCCAAACCCACAGAACCATAGGAGCTCCAGCACGGGCAACCCAGTTGGTGGAGGATCACTCCTGAGGAAAAGCAGGACAGCAGCAGGAGATGTTCTCCTGCTTGATGATTTGGAAAGCAGAGGGGATGAGATGAAAGCTCATGATGGGATCATGGCCTTCCTGAAAGGTGGCTTCTTAAAGAGGGACCCAAGACAAAGATCTGGAGAGGGTGAACTGGTAGAAGATGGCGTTCCTGGTAATAGAAGCATATCCCGACTCTCCCTCCCTTCTAGAAGCTATGGCACGTCTGCATCTGGCTTGACCAATGGCATTAGGACACAAGTAGGAGATGACTTGGCCAATGGCAGAGTGTCTGATATCAAACGTTCGCAAAGCTCCTCCAGTATAGCCCGCAGGACTGGAGGGAACCTTCAGAGGGCAGTGTCACTGCAGCGGAACGGAGTCTCTGGGGCCCAGCAGAGCTCCAGTGGAGAGAAGAACTCACACGGATCCCTGCAGAGAACACACCACCGATACAGCAGCAGCTCCACACTGGGCAGGAGGAGAGCCGTACCTGAGTCCAGCTTCTGACACAGGAATCAAATACAGGAGCACAAAACATACACCCACCAAGGAAAGTTAGGTCAGCTCTGTGAACCTCCCACTGCTTCACTTACTGAGGCTTTTGTGAAAGATTGCTAGTTATTATTCTCACAGTGGTGTTGTTTACCTCTTCCTCTGTCTTTCACTGCAGGAGATTGCTGGAGGTCTGTTAGTCAGAATATGGAAATGTTATCATCCTTTTTTAAAGATGGGGAACATTTCAGAGAATGCTAGGGCTCAACAATTTGGGGAAAACAAACCAATTTTTCACCAGTATTTGATGCAATCAATACCTTTACGGTTTTTTCCACTCAGTCACAATTTTTCTTACCAAAAGTCATTTTTTCAGACTTTAGTGCTACATGTAAATTGCCAGAGTGTTCTCAAGCGTTGCATGATTAGCTTTCATAATAAAAATGATGATTATTATTATTATTATTATTATTATTATTATTATTATTATTACTACTACCACTAGTACTATTAGTAGTAGTAGTAGTATTAAACTCCTTAATATTGAATTATAGAACATATAGTTAAAATTGCATCCTCTGCAATGTGAAAATTGCTCTTTCAAATTATGATTTCATTATGAAACTGAATAATTGTTGAGGCCTAAAGGATGCTAGCCCACACTTTCCCCGGCTGGCAGCGATATGTGATTCATGGTGACCCAGGCAGTAATGGAAATCGTCAATGACAGACGATAGAATTGCATGGTCTGATGTGTGTAAACAGTTCTTACAAAAATGTTTAAGGAAAGTATAAGGAAAATTACTATGGATCTAACTATTGCTCTTCAGTTTCAGTTTTATCCAGTAAACAGTGGCCTGCATTTCAGTACCTGAGCCTGAGGGCACTTTCTAACAGGCCTGCAGACTAGAGGCACTCACCTCAGTCCTGAGGCCGATTTACACGAATCAGCCATAACATTAACAGCACTTGGCTGATGTTGTGAAGTTTACCCTCATGCTGCTGAAAGACCCCTGAATGTGGTGCACTGTGTGTTCTGAAAGTGTATTCCCTTTTTGCAGCAGGAGATCCTCTTTGGTTTTGCAGGCTGGTTCACACGTATCAGTTATTCTCGTTTAAATCACGTTTGGTAGATACTCTGTACTGCAGACCTGGAACACTGCTGCTCTGAGATGCTCTGACTCAGTCTAGCCGTCACAGTAAGACTCAGATCCTTATGCTCACTCGTTTTTCCTGCTGCAAATCATCTTCCCAGTGGGTGCAATTGTAATATAATAACTAGGTGATTAATGTTATTCACTTTTTCACTTTTATACCTCTCAGTGGTGTTATTGTTATGGTTCATGCCATCAACACTAAAACATTACTACATATCAAATCGTCTCATCTACCTGCTGATGCCCAAAAAATACAGCAAGGTAAACTTTCTTACATGTTTACCTCAGTTCAGCAATGGCAGTGATGGAGCTGCTGGAAGTGTGATGCTTCCAAATAGACAAATTATAGTTGTTTCATTCCTGAGCAGGAGCTGTTGTGTTACAACATAGTGTATGCAGCTATGTGTGTGGCATAGATTCAACGCAGAACCATAGTTTTTATTCTGAATGACACCCAGATTTAAAAGTATAAAAAATAATGAGGCTTTAGCATTTGAATACTTGAGAACTTGAAATAAAAAATATGTGTCTAGATGACCATTTGTGCCCCAGGATTGGGAAACAGTGATTTAGTTAATGTTTTTGCTGGCAAAAGTTCATCATGGTACTGTTAGCACTAGGCTAGTAGCAGAATACAGGACTGCACACTATGTGCATCTTCACAAAAGCATCCGAAGAGCTAGCAGCTTTCCAGATGGCCCAGTTGCCAGAAAACGATGTTCCGAATTTAGGTTAGCTTCCATAAGTATTCAGAAGGCATAAATAATAGAATAGGCTTTATGTAAAATGAGCTGTGAGGGTTTTATAGAGCTGCGATCTAGTGTTGGCTGCTGCAGGTGGTGGGAATCACATTAAGAGTAGACCAGATCAGCCACACCTGGAATTTCAAGCAGAATTATTGCACTTTAGTGACTCTATCTCTTTCATTAATGGTGCAATTCATATGAAGTGCCTCCCGGTGACAGTGATGGAGCTGTACAGAAAGCATGTGTGTAATACCAGTGTTGGGTAGTAATTGATAACATGTAATCTGATTACAAGCACAAGGTGTTCAGCACAGGAGTAGAATTACTTTTAACTTTCAGTAGCTTTTTTGTATCATTTTAATTAGGTGACATCAATAATTAAGTCATTATTGAATCATATTGGTCTTGAGCTGGATAATAGCTGTGCTAAGGCAGGTGTTTTCCCCCAGACAGGAACCCTAACACCTGCTAACGTGCTAACAGTTCTAGTTCACTTTCCACTCTTTTGAAACAGCTGAACCCATTATAGCAACAGGGATACTGACTTTCTTGCTCTTGCTTTAAATGCCACACTCTCACACTCTCACACTCTTGTAAGAACTCTCACGCTAAAAAAACCCTCATTGACAAAACATACCACTTAAAACCTCTCCATCAATTGACAAAAATATTTTACTTCCACATTGAACTGGCTTGTAACCCTGTAGCAACCACACATACCATATTTGCTTTATTAACGTAGCTAATTAGCTAGCTCTCTGCACACTTAGGTTCTGGTTTGATGGAATGATCAGCTTGTATACCCCACTGTTCAGCATACAAACATGATTTACATTTACACAACAACAAGCAAAGCTTCAGTCTTTACCCTGTCAAGGGTGAAAATATGGGCAGATTTTGTGGAAGCTAGCATCACCGTAATAGCGCTAACACTCTAATTAGCTTATGTCACTGTAGTAGCGAACTCTTTACAAACCAATTATTCTAGAAGTGGCAACAATACCATCTTTGTTTACATTCTGGTGCTGTTACTGGCCTGCAATAGCAAATGACTTTATCTTAGCCTGGTAAAAATCCTGGAGGTAACCTTTGTGCAATGTTGTTCACTCCTAGCCTTTTATGACAAAAGACGTAAACCTACATTCAATTTTGCAGGTGCATATTATCACTTGACAGCGGTCATTCAGGGTGTTTTGTCCGTTTGAATTCTATTTTTTGTCATATAGTGTTTGCCTTTATAGCTGCGTCAGTGGCCATGAAAGCCTTAAAAACATGAACCTTCTGTGAAGGGTTATCCAGCTTCACATTTATGTAGAGGTTAATAATAAGATAATATAGATAATATTAGATGTAATCTGGGAGGTCTTTGTGGTCTCTGACTTCCTGATTGACATTTGAGCCTCAGCCCTGAAAAAAATCATTCTGATGTGCATTCCAGGGAACGATAATTTCCACACCCATTCCCACTACCCTCACCCCCTTTTAACCAAAAACAGTAAAAACCAGGGAACCCCTCTGATTCACACAAGGTATTTTATACAAATCACATCACATAAGGGTGTAATGCTACTGATTTTACATTTATAGAGAATATAATTATAATTTGTTGTTAAAACTGGATCATATAGAGTAATCTACCCAGCATTGTGTAATTACTCATGCAGCGTTAATAATGTTTTATACGGCACATAGTTAATTTATAGTGTGTTAGATCTTGAGACGTGTAGTGAATGAATTGCGTGTGTGTGTGTGTGTGTGTGTGTGTGTTGTGTTTGCACTGTCTAATAGCTGCTAGTTCCTCACAGCGTCTCCTCCGGGTTTGTTCCTCCTACTGAAATCCAGGCAGATGAAAATGGAGGGCAAAGTTTTGAGTATGTCTGCAGACAAGTCTAGCAGTCCAAGATTTAAAAGTTCTGAAGCGCTGAGAGAAATGCCTTTGTCATCAGCACAGTTAATATAATTCTGAAGCATATTTGTTAATTATAATAGTTTTACTTATGTCCCTACACGATATGTGTTGTTTATGGACACCTTTTCATTTTGTAGTTCAATACCTTCATCTATGGAATCAGGAACACACCCACATACAGTATCTCACAAACAGTGAGAAAATATTTGTGTAAATATTTAATTACATCTTTTCGTGGGACAATAGTGAAGATATGACACTTTGATACAATGTAAAGTGTAAACAGTAATACAGTGTAAATCTAACTCTGACATTCACTAGACCTTCACAGGTTGCCACTGAAATCGTCTTCCACTCCTTGAGCACATCACAGAAACTCACTCCTCCACTTTCTGTCTGAGGAAGCCCCACAGATGCTTAGTAGGGTTTTAGGTCTGGAGAGATGCTAGACCAGTCTTGGAGGTGTGTTTGGAGTCGTTATCATGTTGGAACACTGCCCTATGGCCCAGTTGCTCTGCTTCAGTATGTTACAGTACATGTTGGCATTCATATTTCCCTCAATCTTCTAATTTCTTAGAAGTGTTCTAATGACCTTTTTTATCTGTTGTAACATGTAAGCACTTTGAGATTTAAAAATGTAGGGTTTTTTTTAGTGCAGGATAAATAAAATGTATTATATATTAAATGTATTAATGACCTGGAGCTTCACAGTGCCAGCAGCACTCATGCAGCCCCAAACCATGACACTCCCACCACCATGCTTGACTGTAGGCAAGAAACACTTGTTTTTGTTCTCCACACCAAGTTGCTGCCACACATGCTTAACACCATCTGAACCAAATACGTTTTTATTGGTCTCTTTAGACCTCAGTAAACTGTTACTGCATCATCTTTAGAATCGGCTTCTTTCTGGGATGACAGCCATGCAAACCAATTTGGTGCAGTGTGCAGCATATGGTCTGAGAGCAGGCTGACTCATTTATTTACATTTACATTTATTCATTATATTCACCTCTTCAGCCTTTGCAGCAATGCTGAAAGCAGTCAGATCTCATTTTTATATGACGCTGAGCACGTGCACTCAACATCTTTGGTCGCCCATGGCGAGCAAATATAGAGCAAATATACACTGTTATACAAGCTACACACTGACTACTTTAAATTGTATCAAAGTGTCATATTTTCTGTGCTGTCCCATGAAAATTTATAATAATATATTTACAAAAATGTCAGGATTGTACTCATTTTGTGAGATGCTGTATGTTGAAATGGCCGTCACTTTGCAGACAGACATTACTGAGCTCCAAACGGTTTTATCTGAGAAAGCTTTAGAGTGGGACTGAGAGAGGATGGCTGTGTACCAAACCACACACTTCTGTACTTTTCATACATCATCAAAGTATGCGTTGCTATAGGTGGTGTGCTGTTTTTTTTTTTTTGGTGTTTTTTTTTAAAGAAACTAGTTAAGCAGAGTACAGTTTGCAATAAACTTCAAACACAAATATAAGCCATGTAGTCTATCATCTTACTCACTCACTCACTCACATACTCACTCACTCACTCACTCACTCACATACTCACTCACTCACTCACTCACATACTCACTCACTCACTCACATACTCACTCACTCACTCACTCACGTACTCACTCACTCAATCACTCACTCACTCACATACTCAATCACTCACTCAATCACTCACTCACTCACTCACTCACTCACTCAATTTCACTATCACACTTGCAATTATGATGTAGTGGCAGATTCCGAAATATGAAGATTCCCAATTAAGCAGAGTTTTTTTCAGTGATTGTTTTTTTCTTCTTCCCTATGAGACCTTAACTATTGTTCAGATTAAGTGGTTCCACTTTCTACACCCTACAGCTAGTCCAGCAATTATGCTAGCAGTGAAGTTGAGTTCGCATTCCTACTGATTGGCTTCCATTCCATGTTAGCATGCTTGGTCAGTCAGTTGGATCCTTTAAGTACTGAATTATTATTATAATAGTTAAATTATTACTAAATTAAAATAATTAGTCATATGATTTTTTTTATCTCTTTAAGATTTCTGCTAGTTGCTAAAATGTTGTGGCTTATGCCAAATCTAGTGATGATGGTTTTGATTCATATAGGGTTTTTTATTTATTGCTACAATCTTTTTTCATCCAATTTATTTTATGCTAAATGACAAGTTTATATACATTCAATGAATTTGCTATTTTAATCAAAATCTACCAAGTTTAGAGGATAGCCATATTAGCGTAACTGCTGAAATTGGGTACTGAGGGTGCTACAGCATCCGCTATTGGTGTTGAAACAGACAAAATATGAAACACTCATCACTGAATATAAATCTAAACTCCACCCTTACCCCCAATCTTTTTTTCAGCACATATCAGCCTATGTTGTTACCAATGCCACACATTAGTAAAAGTGATCAGTATATTATCTGCTAACTGATATATTGGTCAGACTTCGGCAAATGTAAAGTTGACTGATGTTGTGAAATTGACAACACTTCTGGAATTCTGTTGTTATGTAAAACTTTGTTGAGTGCTGGTAAAATAATCTGTCACCCCACATCTGATCGATTTGCACATGGAGAGAATGCAGTGCAAATACATTTTCTTTTAAAACTATAAATGGTTTTGACAGACAGGCTTGATATAGAGCAGTATTTGTAGCTGAAGCAGCTTTATCAAGACACATATGTCTGTGGAACTAAAGGGCATTTTTTCTTTTTTAAATCGTTAATTTGTGCAATCTACATTAAATCACCAGTAACGTTATGTTTACCAAAAGAAGCACTTATATTATGAGTACCAATGAAGGAATTATTTTCAGTTTGATTCTTTTATATGCAACTTTTATACATATTTTTAATGTCATTGTAAATATACAAGAAGAGATTTTTTAGATTGACAGCTGTCTATGTACCGAGGCCAAAATCAGGACGGAATGTAGCAATTGACCAAATTTGTCATCATTTCTCAGTAATGTTCTCCTGCTCTAATACAGTGCGCAAACATGGTTTTATGAGCTTTAATGAGATTTCACAAGGTTTTGGACCAGTTTTGGTCTGAACAGGTAAAAACATTGAAACATAGTGAAACTGAAACAACTACAACTGAATGAAATTGGTCCTCACTCTGCTAATCAGATCATCATATAATACAGGTGATGGTGAAAACCTCCTGTGTCTGGTAGACTGTTTTATTTTTGTAAGCCTCTATTAAAGAAACACTGTAACCCACAGATAACGCTGTCTTCCTTTTTGTACACAATCGCATAGTTTCACTTGTAGTGGTGGAAAAAGAAAAAAGAAAAAGAAAAGACCTTAGCCAGGAACCAAACCCAGGACCTTCTTCAGATGATCTTAACCGGGTTTTGAGGGTTAGATTTGTCTTCCATGGTCACTGTGATCTACCAGCTCTACCAGCTTGACCAAGATGGCGTGGGCAGTTGAGCAGCTATACTGAGTCAGTCTTTGGTCAGGTTAGTCATGCTGATAGACCAGCTCAGTTGTGCTTATTGAACAGCAGGTGATATGAATATCTGAACCATAAATAACTACAATAATGTGCTAAACACAGAGACCACCTTTGTTTCTATCCCATTTTACCACAGAGCTCCACTGGTTGTGACTGGTTTAGACCTTGTTCTGCCTCTGAATGTCATAGTCATAATGCTGCATGGAGCACCTTTTAGGCAAATACATTCTGGTTGAAAGTCCAAACGTGGAAGAAAACAAGAAATTCACTGTCAGTTTTAAAGGTGCTGCAGTGGAACTGACTATTACATTCAGCCATGAAGTTGCTCATCATTCATCACATTCAGGCAAGTTCTCCCATTGTATTCCTCCTCAGAGCTCTGAGTGGACTGCACACTACAGCAGACTTATTTCCTGAAGGCTTTCTCTTTCTATATTTTTAAAGCTTGACATATCAGAATAACAAAAACATTATTGATCCTGGAGGAAATGGCTTGTGCTATTATAAAATAAAAGTATGTAATTGTTACAAACTGGTCTAGGGTCAAGAAGGGGGAAAAAATAAATAAAAGATGAAGATGGCAGGAACAATGCCACATTGCTCCCTTTTTATTTTGTGTTTTTAAATTCAGAAGTCGACCAGACCAAAAAAAAAATTGTATAACTGTTCTGACAAAATAAAGAAAGAAAAATACATGCAAAATCCAGGAGAAAAGCAGCACAACTAAAATAACATTGACTTCCTACTCACCACACTGTCTAATGTGCAGTATATAGTGGGTTGTGGCAATATACAAAAATAATATACAAATATAGTATGTATATAATAGGGCTGTGAATTTTCATATTCGAATCAGAATTTTCGAATCTTTCTATAGTCGACCGATAGTCGAATCATAGGCCTGTGTGCGTGTGTGTGTGTGTGTGTGAATGGGTTGGGAGTAGGCTTGGGAAGATTCACCGATTCGAATCGATATATCGGTATAAACATGAACGACGCGGTTGCATCGATGGGGAAAGTGCGCGTCGGTTGAAAAACTGAACGA
>JBBIGC010048936.1:0-11485 GCA_037576955.1 Lepidarchus adonis | reverse complement strand
AATGTTTATCAGTACATTGCAGAAAATAATGAACTTTATCACAATATGCTAATTTTTTGAGAAGGACCTGTACATTGGTAGTATACCTACATGTTTGCCTGGCAGCAGGAAAGGTAGAGCTCTTTGGGAAATCTCTAGTGATGGCAAATGAAAACATTTTGAGATATTCTGAAGTGACAGTAAATTTTGAGGTCTGTATCGAATGGGAGAAGTCACATGACTTCCCAGCATTTAGTTACGTAATCAACGGTGCAGAAATGTTTTACCCAGTCACATGTTGAAAATGAAATGAAAGTAAACCTAATGACTTACGATCCCAACACAGCATTCTTAAATATATTTAATAAGCTACATTATATATAGCTAAGCTATATTAAAGAAAAAAATTATCTAAATTGGATACAGTACTGTGCAAAAGTATTGGGCATCTGATTATTGTATGTAACAGTTGTTTAGAGGAAATGTTTTTATTTTATTTTCACATCACTAATAGTAGAATCAATACAAATAAATTTAATACAGTGAACATGTTTGTCCATGTGTTCTGTTACAATTTCCAGAGTTCTCCTCCTGGAAGCTCCAAATTATTTGTAGAAACCATTAAATCCCTGGTTTGGGTCTGGAGGCATTGAGGGGGAATCACTAAACCTGCACTATTTTAACAGTTTCCAACACACATCAACTACTTTTTCAGATGTTTACATTTTTATTATTATATTTTATTTATTTTTACAGATTTTTGATGTTTGCATTTATTCTAATGATATAATAATAACTTTTAATAAACGTTTTTTCTGGCAGAAAGACACTTACTGCTGAGATCAGTTGGAATGTTTGCACAAATGCTTTTGCACATTACTGTATACATGTACATTTTTGAACAAGCTTGCTTTCAGCAAAACCTGCCAGATGTTTCTCTATATGTAGAACCCACATCTTCTAAAATGGTCACTTCTCATTATAGAACAGTGCTTTCTAACGATGGGTTTTTCTGAACATTCCATAAGACTGAATCATGTTCCATCATTGGAGTCATGAGTCGTTTTGTTTTTATGCAGGAACACACTAAGGTTGACCCGCTCTGCAGCGCTCACCTCTCAGGACGGCTCCGCCGGGCCTTCTGTACACCTGGGGAAAAGGGGGAAGGACTTTGACTTCTCCCAGCTGCCCATGAAGGTGGAGTTTGTGGAGTGCAGTGCTCGTGGCATCAAGGGGGAAGAGGGCGATGCTGATATTGAAGCTTTGGAGATTAATCTGTCGAAGCTTTGAGGGACAGATTTTTCACTTCCATTCAACAACTTCCTCTAAATGCATCTGCATTAGACATATTTCATTACTTTCCAGTCAGTATTAATTTAGGTTCCCCACCCAAGACCAAAACTGACTGTGGGTTTGTCGTAATTAGCTCCAAGCTTAGAACAAGGTTGATGTTCCAGGGAAGACCCCATCTCTCTGGACTTCTTTATATTTTCCTGGGTTAAGAAATGGTATTTATTTTTAGTGTATGCAGATGTAGGTACTGGTCAAATGCAAGGTTTTCATGACTTTGTCATTTGCCTAGTCTGTCTGCATTGTGCCTTAGGTCTGGTTATGCATTAGCTTTTGCAGCCTGTAAATAAATGTGTCCTTAGATCTCTTCAGGTTTCTTCTTTCTGTTGACGGATGAAGCAGCCAATAAGAATGCCCCTCAGCTTGAGTTTGGGATACCTTGCTAAACACAGAAATTCTCCTTTCTGAATCCTCCCCTGATGAGAATTTGATTTGTCATTGTGAACACACATATATCATGACAAAGTTGATTTATTTCAGTAATTCCATTCAAAAAGTGAAACTTGTAAATTGGATTCATTCATTATACACAGACTGATGTATTTCAAATGTTTATTTCTTTTAATTTTATGATTATAACTAATTAAACTAATGAAAGTTCCAAATTCAGTATCTCAAAAAATGTGAGTATTGTGAAAAGGTTCTGTATTAAAGACACCTGCTGCCAAACTCTAATCAGCTAATGAACTCAAAAGCCTTTAAATTGTCTCTCAGTCTAGTTCTGTAGGCTACACAATCATAGGGACAGTTGTCCAAAAGATGAACATTGACGCCTAAAGAGGCTGGCTGTTCACAGAGCTCTGTGTCCAAGCACATTAATAGAGAGGCGAAGGGAAGGACAAGATGGGGTAGAAAAAAAGTGGATTGTGAAACAAAACCCAATTAAAAACTGTGGGTGAGATTCACAAAGCGTGAACTGCAGCAGCTGGAGTCAGTGCTTCAAGAACCACCACGCACAGACGAATGCAAGACATGGGTTTCAGCGGTCGCATTCCTTGTGTCAAGCCACTCTTGAACAAGAGACAGCGTCAGAAGCGTCTTGCTTGGGCTAAAGACAAAAAGAACTGGAGTTATGTTCTCTGATAAAATTTTGCATTTCTTTTGGAAATCAAGGTCCCAGAGTCTGGATGAAGAGAGGAGAGGCACAGAATCCATGTTGGATGAAGTCCAGTGTGATGTTTCCACAGTCAGTGATGATTTGGGGGCCATGATATCTGCTGGTGTTGGTCCATTGTGTTTTCTGAGGTCCATGGTCAATGCAAGTTTTAGAGCACTTCATGCTTCCTTCTGCTGACAAGTGACCTGGCACCTGCACACAGTGCCAAAGCTACCAGTACCTGGTCTAAGGACCATGGTGGTATCCCTGTTCTTAGCAATGGCCTTTAGATAGAACATATCTGTGAAACATCAAATAAATCTAGAACCGCTTTAGTTGAATGGGCCAGACGTTCATACAGTCTGGTCTCAGCACAAGAAACTACACCGTTTTCTATACAGCCGCTATGGAAATGTAGGAGCAGTTTATTATTTATTAGACAATAAGGAAATATGCAATAGGCTAGTATACCAAGGAGGCCTAAGTCTGGTGAATCATTTTTAAGTGAAGTGACGATGTCATTGTAAACACTCCATCACACTCCGTGCACCACAATGACATGAGCTGCATTACTGCAAATTTCCAAATGCAAACTTAAGAAAGAAATGAACACAGCGCAGTATTCATATACTCTTTGATTTATGGAAATGCGTGCGTCACATATAAATATTACTGAATCTTTTTTTCAATAGACTTTTTTGTTACAAACCTAAACTCTGAACACAGTATTTCTGAAGTCCACAAGGTGGTGCAAAACCTCAGTCTAATTCAGGGGCCCAGATCCGGTCCTGGACGTCCCGTGTCCAGCACAGTTTGGTTTCCCTGCTCAAACACACCTGTTTCAACTCCTCTGTTCATTGCCAGGTTTAGTGAGTGGGTTTAAGGAGCAGAACTATCAAACTGTACTGAACAGTGGCCCTCGAGCATATTCAGGCGTCCCTGATCTAATCTGAGGTGTAAGAATCACAGTATCACTATCATTTTACAGCCCAAATATTGCCATAATGTATCGCTGCCTCTGTGGCAATTCCCACCGCTCGTCAACGCTGCTTTTAGGGCGGTTTTAAGGATGAGTGTTCAAGTATTTGTTTGGGCCAGCCCAAGCTTTTTTGTGAATAAGTAATGAGCTTACATCCAATCAGCAACTTCATACACAATGCTACTCATAGACTTCCAATACTTTAACTGGTATGTATTCATTTGTTCATTGTACTGATAGTACTGATACATAGTACTGATGAGAACCATTATATTCAGAAAAGCACAAATGACTTCAGAAGTGGTCGTGTCATTCTGTAGGCCACGTCATGCCCATATTAGGAACTCTGGGTGTCTGCTGCTTTCATCTATAGCGAAAAATCAATTACTCGTTTGAAAATTGTGCTGTCGAATCGCATGGGGAAAAAAGTGCTTCTGACTGGATACACTTTGTCCCAAATTCATTTTCCCCAGAAGTGTCACTGGATATACACTGAACAGCCATAACATTAACACCTCTGACTCAGCATTAACACTGCTCTTCTTGGAACACTCCACAAGAGATAATGTTGTAGATGCTCTAACCACAAAAATAAGTCCCTTGTCGAAGTGGCTCAGATCCTCACGCTCCTGCTTCCAGCACATCAGCTTCAAGAACTGACTGTTTACTGGCAGCCTAATATATCCCAAACCCATGACACATGCTATTGTAATAAAATAACCTGTCAATGTTATTCAAGTCACCAGTCAGTGGTGTTAATGTTATGGCTGATCGGAGTACAGTAAATAGCGTATTAATCTTGGACACAGACTCTGCTAACACTGCCAAAGACTGAACAATGCCAGACTCATGTGCACATCAATGTTAGTTTACAGACCTAGCAAATGCAATATTAATATAATTATTAATATAATTAATTATAATTAATATAATATTAATAAAAATTTGGCGTTGGAACATTTTTGTTTTTGAAAACGCTGTTCACAATGTAGTCTACAGAATGATGACAATCGGCCATATTAACAATAATAATATTATATTTCCCATCCCTCCTGGTAGAACACATTCAGCTCATTATAGTCACATGACCCCAGCACCCTCAACTCACCCACAAGATGAAAACTATGAGTTCACAAACTGCTGAATGGCACTACAGCCCAGTCAGAGAGTATACTGACAGGCTGGAGCTCTGGTCCACCACTAGCAGGGTAGGATGGCCCTTTAACATAGCTGGACACACCCAGTTCACCTTGTCCTGATGGTCGAACTTGATTTTGAGTCCAGTATTTGTGCGTTTCTCCTGATCTGGATCTGCACAGCTGGCCTGCTCTGAAAGGTCCTCCTCAGCCTTGGCGTCTCCATGGCTGTGAGGCTTAGCCTTGGCTTTGCTTTTGGGCTTCCTGCGGTGGGCCGTTGCTTTGACCTTAGGCCCCTGTCCCTTCCCTTCCCCGGCAACCAGGGGGTCCTCACTTAGATCCCACAGTGCCACCACTCCATCATTTCCTCCAGTAGCCAGCCAGTAAGGGTGAGATAGGAAATTGAGGAAGTGGGCCTGGGACACCCCCTGGCTGTGAGCCTTTATCGCCCCCTGCTGTTCATGCCTGGACCCAGCGCCCACACGCGTGAGGTGCACACGGCCATCCTCGGCGGCGCATGCCAGCACGTTCCCGCAGGACGCTGCGCTAATGCAGTGGGCCAGTGGGGGGTTAAAGAGCTGACCTGCGTTCTGCTGGTGTCCGTCCTCCTCCTCGGCCGTCTCCTGCAGACTGTAGGTCCACACTGGCCGCGCTTTCTGCAGGTTCCACAGCATCACCTGAAGGAAGAGAGAGACTAGATAGAGTGAATACTCGGGTGATATGTGGGGAGACCCAAAAGCCCAAACATGTCCAACAAAATCTGAATATTATCATCATCCGCTTGCACAGGAAACTGATCTCAGCCCTGTGTACCCAATATGAGCAACAGTACTACTTAACAGCCATTAGAGGGCAGCATGGTTAAACCAATGAGAGCTTCCATTATTGCCAGACTTCCACTTCCACTCCTAATGTCGCTATAACTCAAATCATATCATCATATCATCTGCTCCACCAGAACTCTATAAACACTGATACGCCAAAACATTAACACCACCTGCATTATATTAAGCAGATCCTCTCGTGCTTCTGAAACAGCTCTGACTGTGGTGCACTGTTTCTATCAGAGCATAACATTTTGTAAAGCAGGAACTCCTTTGATGGGCTTCCCACATGCATCAATGAGCCTTGGGTGCCCAACTGTCACCAGCATTCTTTATAGGTACACCTGGAACACTCCACAAGATCATTACACATCAACTTCAAAAACTGACTGTTCACTTGCTGCCTAATGCAGCCCACCCACCTGACAGGTGCCATTGTAATGAAATAACCATGTAGTCAGTGGTGTTAATGTTATGGCTGATTGGTGTAAACCGGTATGTTAACAGTGGAGGTTTGATCACTGATGATCATTTATGCTGTTTGGTTTTGAATTCAGCACAAGTAAGAAAACATTATTCAACATTGGTTTTCAACATTATGCGTTTATTCACAGTGTCCTCACACCCAGAAACCGGCAGAGCTCTGCACATGTAAACAGCCTCAGTCCTGGCTGTGTTTATACAGCATGACAACAAGTACTAGAGAAGTGGCGTGTTCTCAGGTAAAAAAAAAAACATGATCCTGGATCACCAGCCTGCTTGCTGTGACACACCGTATTTTCTCAGTGATAGGCTGCGGATTTTACATTAATTTTGCAAACATGGTATTGGGTGCGGCTTGATTAAATGGGACGGCCTATCTAAAAACATGAAAACACTTTCTCTAAACGTATAATTCAGTACAAAAAGACGACACCCCCAAATGATTAGTTGAATTTAAATGTACTGTTTACTGCTGCAACGAACAGTACGAAAAGCAACGCGAAGCAAAGAGACCTTTCTTCAGATCCTTCAAATTCAGATCCATAAACGTCATCATCAAACAACTCGATTTGTGCAGCTTTGCTATCGCTAATTGGATTTTTCAAGGAAGCACCGACCTGGAGCTTAAATTCTGATATCAATAAGTATCAAATTTTATTAATCAATCAATCAATTTTTTAATCGTTTATGCTCAACTACAGTACAATGTCACAGAAATAGAGCTGCAAAGGTCTCCAAGTGTCAACATAGATGCTTCTACTTCAGATCAGTAAATTCAGTAACACTTCGGCTAATAACATGGGGCGACTTATCTTAGAGTTTTCCAAGATAAATGAGCCTTTTCTGCAGCTTCTAGAATGGGCTGCTCTATCTCACCTGCATATCCAGTCCTGCAGACACCAGGCTCTGTGGTTTCAGTGGACGGAAAGCGACCGACGAGCAGATGTTTGTGTGCTTGCGCAGCGTCCGGCAGACTTTGTCCGATTGCAGGTCCACCACCCTCACAGCCCCGGTGTCGTCTGCCAGGGCCAGTGAGGTGCCCGTCTCGTTCACAGACAGCGAATTTATCTCATCCTCTCCAATGTTCTTCAGCTCCGATACAGTCTGCTTGAGGTTGCGAGGGTCCAGCACGCTGACCGTTTCCCCATGAGCTACATACAGATGTCCAGGGGCTGTTGGGGAGAAAGCTGTGCATGTAACGTCCTCCTGATCACTTAGATGCAGCTGAGCCAGAGGAACCCCCTCCTGGGTCCAAACGGTCACCTCTCCCCCTTCAGCACCAGAGGCCAGCAAACCATCTGCTCCGCCTGCTGCCCCGACACACAGCACAGGGGTGCTGTGGCCCCCGTCCCACCTTTGGGCCATGCTGGTTACAAGGGCTCACCTGTTGGTGCTGGGACAAAAAATGTGAGCCACAGTTGGATCAGGAGTTCATACAGGGATAAACAGTGAAACAGTACACACACAAATTGTCTGTCACTGTAAACGAACCACCACCCAAAAAAGACCTGGGTCATGTGGGGTCACACATACTGCTTTCTCTATTAAACATTCCACCAATTGAACGTCTTGGTTATGAACTTTAAGTGTGTTATATTTTTCTGTAATACATTTATAGTTCATTGTTTTATTCTTGTCAAACAGAATGAATGGAATTTTATGATGGATTTGCAAAATGCATGCTGGGTATTGTACTGACAGTAACATTATTGAAGACAGACATGAAACACATAAGATCAAGCTGTAAAAACTGACAATGATGATGTTAAGCATTAGTTTAACCTGCTGTTATAACAGGCGTCAGTCAATGGTCCTACTGAGCATGCGCAGATCACTGGTATAGTGAATTGTGTTTTGATATTATTTCAACCTTACATCAAGCGCACTACAAACTCATTCAGAACTTATCAATGCTGAGAGCATGATCTAATTATTTGTGGGCCTGTTTTTTGTTAGTATTATTCGTAAACAACATAAAGGCTCATATTTATGAGTAACCAGATCGAGCGTATCTGCCAGTTATGTTTTTAGCTCTTAGCTCCTTAGCGTGAGGCTAGAGTCGGCATCTAAACCTGTATTTAAATGCGACTTCGCGTTTACAGCTGTGGATTTCAGGAGGAGAAACTGCAACATGAACTTGGGAAACAAAGGGTTCGACTCTACTAGTTTTGTCTTGTACAATTATTTCAGAGTTTACCTGATGTCAGTGGTATCAGACCAGACACGTCCCGTAATTCCACCCCCTCAGTTACTCTGCGACCCAAACACGTGTGTACACTGGCCCCGGCCGTCGCGCGTCGATGACGTCAGCGGGCTTCTAAAAGTGTTACGGAAGCAAGTCTAATAGCTTCTTCAGCCACAACAACTAACAACTGTATTAAAAGCTTCAGACAAAATTTCCCCTGCTGAGCAATAAATAAAATATCCAGCTGACTTTTTACTCCACTTCAGCAGAGAATTAAGAGAATTTCTTTTTCTAACTCATAATTTATTCAGTATTTTACTCACAAAAATGATATTTGGATTTTTGGGGTAACATTTAGGCACACTGGTCCCTCTTCCAGCGTAAAGGCTCCCTGGTCCACATAAGACGATGACGCCTGTGCCTGGTGGTGTGCTTGGGTATCCTTGCAGGTCGTCTAGCACGCAGACCACGGTTTTGAATGGTCTGAAGTGACACTTGGGTGCCTCTCACCTCTCACCTGCCTCTCACCTGTACCTGGAGTTGAAAGGGATTCATCATCCGGGTCCGCAGTGCAGCGGTCAGTGTGGGTCAGTCTCTCTGTACCTCTGTTGCAACCTGCTGATGACACTCTTTGACACTAAGCTCAGTGGCCTGTAAACATCATCCTATTTGAAGATTTGCAATGGTGAGAAACTGTTGATCAATTGTTAGGTGTCGTGTTGGTTTAATTGTGTCAAAATGTGAGCAGAATTATGAGGAGGACTGTTTAAATACTAATTCTGATTGAACCAAGAAATGTATTCATGGATCGATTCATGGATCAAACACCTTTTGTGTTGTGTAAAAAGTACTGAAACATTGAACATTTGGACACGTGCATTCAAAAGTTTAGGGAAGGTTGCATTAAGTTCAGTTGTAAAGGTTATAGTGCATTTTAGGTTCATCCTGACATTTCACCTGAAAGCCAAATATTCCTAACTTTTTGTTTAAAATATATGTATATATAGTTCAGTAAATAGTATATAGTATGTCGTAGTACTATATTAGTATATAAATAAAAAACAAGACATACTTTACAGAGTCTTTCACTGATTGATGTGTGTTTACTCACGTTGACAGTTCGCTGGTACCATCATCCAATCGCTATGAAAGAAGTGCATGAGAGAACTGCACAGAGATACGGCCGACACAAAATAATCCACGCTCTGTTCTGTCAATGTTCTAAAAGTCAAACTTAGACTTTAGATTTAAATGTGGCTGTGAGGGTGGTGGACCTGCCGCAGAGTTTTTTTTGCATCTACCTGTTGTTTAACTTCAGCTTTTCACCCAAGTCTCCTGCTCACAATTTGTTGGAAACTTCTTCAGCTTTCACCCAAGTTTCCTGAAGAAAAGAAGTAGCAACGCTGGTGAGTCAAAATCTATATTGCTGTTGGTGTATCGATTATCGTATCACATGAGAAAGGATGACGATATGTCATTATGTGCAATAAAATGGAACGACATAGGAAAAAAAAGTATTGACACTTCCTCAAATGTATTTACAGCATTATATCGACAAAAGCCTTAATTGGTGATGAAGCTTCAAGATGCCTCCTATATGGAGAAATTAGTTGCTACATTGCTCGGGTTTGACCCATTCTTCCACACAAACAGTCTTCAAATCATGAAGCTTCCATGGGCCCCTTCTATGAGCTCCGAGCTTTAGTTCTTTCTATAGATTTTCTATAGGTAAGGTGACTGGATGGGCCATTCTAGCAGTTTTCTTTTCCTAAAACCAGTTAAGAGTTTCCTGGTTTGCTTGTGTTTGGGATCATTGTCTTTCTGAAATGTCCACCCTCACTTAATCTTCATCATCCTGGTAGATGGCAATAGATTTTGATGAAGAATGTCTCTGTACATTTTCCATTCATCCTTCCTTCAATTATATGAAGTGTGCCAGTACCATATACTGAAAAACAGCTCCACACCATGATGCTCCCACCTCCAAACTTGGTTGGTTTGGTGTTTTTGCTGAGATAAACAATGTCTTTTGACCTCCAAACATGGTGTGTAGTATGGCATCCAAAGAGTTCAAATTCGGTCTTATTGCAATTCATCTGCCCACTCTTCATAACATTGTGGAGTATATGCATATTGCCATCATAAAAACTGAAGCAGCACATTTTATGAAAACCATTTGTCATTCTCAGAATTACTGTACACACACACATATTATATTTTGCATTGAGTCGACTGAATATTGGAAGGTAAACGGGTCATGAAATAATGAAAACTAGTGCTGGTTAGAAAGTGTAGACAAATGCATATGCTCAGAAAGGTTTCTCTCTCTCGCTGTCTCCCTCTCTCACATGCACAAAATGTGTTTGTGAAGAGATAATTGGTGTACACACAATGGCTGCTGATAGCTGATTCACTAGATGCGGTAGTTCTGATGAGTCGAGCTCATTTCTGGGTCACTGCACAGCTTCAACTGCGAGCATGACACTGAATGGGCCGCTACCTAATAGCCAGGGTCATCCAAACCATGCCTTTATTGTGCATGTGCAACCCACCCCCATCACTCCTGCACAATTTCACACGCTCACAGTATCTCACCCTCAAACATTCGCTGAGCTGATAAGGAGTGTGTGAAGACGGGTATCCTGTCTGTGCTCTGTAAGTAGTCTTTCTTCTGTCACTGACTTGTAAACGCAATGTAAATGTAAAATTTGTCATATTTTAGAAATGACAAACCACGTTATTACTAAGGGCTTGTGTGTGGAATCAAATGTAATGTCAGTGTTATTGTAGTCACCAAATGTATGAATATTTATACTAGTTACTTATAGTTTAGATATCAGCCACAACATTAAAACCATTGCCAGACTGAAACACATCACTTCTTTTAGAGGGTGGGATACACAGTGTTAAATGACAAGTGAACAGTCAGTTCTTAAAGTTAATGTGCTGGAAGCGGGAGCATAAGGACCTGAGGGCGAGATGACCGAGTCAGAGACAAGTCTTGTGTGGGTTTTCTGGAATGCAGTGGTTAGTATCTATTAAAAGTGATTCAAGGATGGATAACTGGTGAATCAGCAGCAAGAACATGAGCACCCAAGTCTGATGAAGGAAATCTAGCATGTCTGGTCTGATCCCACAGTAGAGCTGTAGTGCAAAAAGTAATTGCTGGGACCTCTACGATATTAAAAAGGTGGTTATAATGTTATGGCTGATTAAAGTGTATTAGTAAATAGATAAGTTAGTAGTTATTGACTTGCTGTAAATGCATAATATATTACTTTTGGAAATACTAAACAATTGATGGTACTTTATTCTTAATGGATTGTATGGGGCATTAAGTAATGTAGCTCTACAGTAGTTCCAAAGTAGATTCCATTGCCAAACACACACACACACACACACACACACACACACACACACACACACACACACACACACACACACACACACACA
>JBBIGC010048907.1:0-11485 GCA_037576955.1 Lepidarchus adonis | reverse complement strand
GAGAGAGAGAGAGAGAGAGAGACAGAGAGAGAGAGAGAGAGAGAGAGAGAGAGAGAGAGAGAGAGAGAGCCTCTGTACATGTATACAAGTATATTTTCACTACTGTTTGCAGACCCAAGTCAAGTAAGATAAGATAAGATAAGATAAGATAAGATAAAAAAGTAGATTAGATATTTACACCCAGTAGAAACAAATATAAATAGATATGTGTGTATGTGTGGAATATACTATATAAACCTATGAGCACAAAATGTACACAGTGAAAAACAGAAGAACATTGCACAGGGGAGAAATATTGCACATAGAGATTATTGCACATGAGAGAACAACATCCAGTGCCAGTTTAGATATAATTACTTCTAAGGTCCAGTACATGTTCGCTCTGTTAATTTTTTCTTTGTCTCTTGGTCTTTTACCTTTGTTAAAATAACTATATGTAGTAAAGATCCTTTTGTAGGAGACTGCACACTGACTACTCTTTTTCTAAGTATGATCTAAGCTCAGTTATTCGCAAAGAGACCAGTTGTTCCATCACAGATCAAAAATGGATTCCTGCCACTTCCTACAAGAAGGTAAAATTGGAATTGTCTCACATAAAAATAAAACATTCTTGTGTAAATTAATTTAGATGTGGTATACTCTTTCTGATGCTCCCAGATAGTAACGTGCCGCTTATAGTTCGTGCTGTAGTACTCGCCGTCTGTATTCAATGACTGGTGTGAACTGGATGTCACTTTGGACAAAAGTGTGAGCCAAATGAATAAATGTAAATGTAAATTTGATGACATAGTAGAACCAGTTAGTGTAAAACTGGAAGGATATATGTACAAAAAATCTCTTCACAATAACCTTCCTCAGGGCATGCTTTAGACCAGCCATGTGGGTTGTTTATGTGAACACAAATACACACTTCTGTAGCAAGCCAACCAAGCCATTTTCATACAGGTCCAGGCTCAATCACACTACATGCCGCTACTTTCTGAAGAAAGCTACACTTTACGCACCATCAGACTGTGTTTACTAAACAGATCGTGTGGCTCTCACTACCCTTGGCAGGGTGACTTTGTGAGAATACTAATCAGGCACCATAAACTGAGCTGCATAATCTGAGCTGTTTGTCTAATGCTGGTCCTGATCAGCAATAGCTGAAATATCTACCTGAGTTTAGTTACAAATTTCTAATTAAAGCTGTGTTAGAAACACCTGATACAACCTGAGCTCACATCTGATTTCTTTTTACAGGGGAAATCATCAAAGGTGCTGTATAAGCAAAAGTTCAGTAAAAAAGAGTGCATTAAACTCTTCAAGCAAGGAAGCATATTTTCCAGAGTATTTACCCCATGGTCTGATTACTGAGTGATAGTCAGAGCTAGACACTCATGAAATGGGTTTTCAATTTCAATCTAAATTTCAAATAGTCATATTTGTAAATAATTTTCATTAGAAATTAGTTTTGCTCAAACAAATATAGATTATGAATTATAGCTTTTGCTCTTTTTAAAAGAAAATAGATGTGTACTTAATGCATAACTTCAACCACACCTTCTGTATCTCAACATAGAGAAAGTATGAAACAATATAAAACAATGCACAATGATAATTAATTTAAACTAAACCTACAATTAATAGTTAAAATATGCGAAAGAGCAAATTGATAACAGGCTACTTAATATTATATGTTTATAAACCATTAAAAACAATAGATGCAAAGGAAAGCAAGAGAGTGAGAGACAGTTAGTGAGAGAGAGTGAGAGACAGTTAGTGAGAGAGAGAGAGAGAGAGAGAGAGAGACATACAGAGAGAGAGAGAAAGGGAGAGACAGAAAGACAGACAGAGAGAGGAGAGAGAGACATGGAGAGAGTGAGGGAGAGAGAGAGAATGAGGGGGAGAGAGTAAGAGAGAGAAGGATGATGATGATGAGTGAGCAGAGTGAAAACCAGTTGGAGTCACTTACTGGGATACCTGAAGTAGAAATCATTCTCAATGTCACTCAGTGTATTATTTTCATGCCAGTGTGCATCCACTTCCCAGTTGTAACGGACGAAGCAACCAAAGAGGATGACCATGGCGAGCTGCCACACAAAGCACACGGCCGGCAGGCTCCACCTGATGTAAGTGCTCCTGGGCCCATCGCAGTACGGCACAATGCAGTTCCCCATTTCAGTGCATGCAGCAAGAGCAGTTAGGTGTGGAGCAGAGTTAGAGACGGGCTTTTAAACTGGGAGAAGATGAAGGGGGAGGAGAAGGAGGAGGAGGAGGGGCCCAGACAAGCCTCCAGCAGGACACCTGAGCTTGTGAGAGGTTCTGCTTTATGTGAAACTGTCATGCATAATGTTGTAGTAATGTGAGCGTTTTCAGAAACTGCAAGATGAAAAAGCCGAAGCCATCAGACACTTGAGCATAGCTGTTTCTTAAATCTTCCCATTTTAAAGTGATATGGCAGTAATAGCCTTCAACAGTGGCACTTCTATACCAAATTTACCACCAGAGTGCTTGTGTGTCCAGAGTTTTTACCATGGTGCACATATGAAAACAAAAAAAGACATTGGTAATAATTAAGTGTTAAAATGTTTTGGAACACAAATAAAATAAACTAAGCTATAAAACAATGAAACTTAAGAACAAGTTTTTTGCACAATACACATTGAAACTAAGTATCTCTTTTTCCTTTCTTGGACAATATGATTTCTGTATTTGTGCCAAATGAAATTTTGAGACTTTTCTTTGTAGACATAGCAAGACTTTGCTTAACTTCACCTCTTTGCATTCGTCCCTGCTGGGCTGCAGTATAGTAACATATAGTAACATTCACAATTCATGCTGCTGGTCATACAGCTTCAGCAAAAGCAGTGCCCATGAAGCACGCCAATCCATGCTAAATGTTAGTTCTGATGTTCGTGCCAGCCTGTACAGTATTAGTGTACTATCTGTTCAGCACAGGGGCCACAGCAGGGGCCATGGTCAATGGCCTATTCCTCTGTGAACTTCCTTTGCTTCCTTTTCTCTCTATTAGTAGCTCGATTTACTTAACAGGACTTGTTTAATTGAGACTATGGGCTAGTATTCCATTACATTGCTGTATTTCTTTGGGTCCCACAGACTCAGAAGCTTATATAGCCCTAAAAATAAAGGTAGCCTTAAAATTCAATAGCTTAGAGTTCTGGAAGCAGCAGAAGCATGAAAAGAAGCCAGCAAAACACTGAAATCCCAGTTCAAAAATCTTGAGCCTATAGTTAATTTCTTTTTTATTACACATTGAGACTTAATATAGAACAAATATTGTTGTGCTAGATTTTTATATAATGACTGGCAATTTAAAGTAAACATTTAACATATAAAAATACCTTTGGTCAAATAAAACAAGCAAAATGTGTAAATTCATTAAACATTTATAAAATGATTAGTGATAAGCTGTACTAATGGCTGTTAAAGCTTATTTATAAAGCTTATTAGTACAAATAAAATGAGATCTAAAAAACTAAGATTTGTATGGTGTTGTATAATAAAAGATTATAAAAACATATATATACACACACACACACATGCACACACACACACACACACACACACACACACACACAGGTACATCTAAAAAAATGCAATATTAATAACAGATAATAAAAGATAATAAGATAATCAGATATTAAAACCCAAAATTCACTGTACCAAAAGCTGGATCAACAACCAGGGTGTTACTGTAGCAGCAAACTCGTCTGACCTGAACCACATAGAAAATCTATGGTTTATTGTCAAGAGGAAGATGAGAAACACCAGACCCAACATTGCAGACGACCTGAAGGCTGCTATCAAAGCAACCTGGGCTTCCATTACACCTGAGCAGTGCCACAGGCTGATCACCCCCATACCATGCCGCATTGATGCAGTAATTCATGCAAAAGGAGCCCAACCAAGTTTTGGGTGCATAGGAATTAACATACTTTTCAGAAGCCTGACATTTCTGTTAAAAAACATCCTTTTTAAAATTGATCTTATGTGATATTCTAATTTTCTGAGACTTTTTAATTTTCTGAAATTTTGGTTTCATTGAAATTCCAAGAAATAAAGGCTTGACATATTTCACTCTATGTGTAATGAATCCATATAATACATGGATTTCATTTTCTAAAAGGAATGTCAAGAAATATTGAACTATTTCAAGATATTCTATTTTTTTAGATTTACCTGTATATATATACACACACACTACCAGTCAAAAGTTTTAGAACACTCAATTTTTTCAATGTTTACTGGTAATTTAAGCAGTTTTGTTACAGTAAGTGACCTTAAATTGTACAAAGGAAAGTGTTTACAATAAATAAATCCATCATAAATAAAATGTTTAGGTCACCAAAACTGAAAAAATATGCAGATTTCATAGACAACATGCTTTCCCCCAAACATTAAGAACCTGGTGAACTTCCAGCTGTCCTGCAGCAATGGAAGTTAATTAAGCCTTGAAGGTTAATGAAAAAAATTCTTATAGGTGCTGCTCCCAACTTCTGCTGATGACCTACAAACCCCTCAGTGTGAAGAAAGGTGGCGCTGGAACACATTGTTCCTCCACCCTCTGATGCAATATTAGTACAGTACTTTAGAGCAGGAAGTAGTACTGTATATGGAGATCATAATGTGGAGAAAAAGGCCAGAAACAAAGACACACAGTAAGAGAATGAGCAGAACATTAAAAGAAAAGAACTGATTAGAGCATGAATATTGCCCAGATGTACCTTAGACTGCCCACAATAAAATGCCACTCTGAAATGTGCATTTTGATCACACAGCACAATGCCACAGATGTCACAATGTTTGAGGGAGCGTGCAACTGGCTACCGACTGCAGGAATGTCTACCAGAGTCTACCCATGAAACTAAATAATCCGTCTCCAAAGGCATCTCGGAGAATTTGGCAGTACATCCAATTGGCCTCACAACCACAGACCACGTGTAACCACACTAGCCCAGGACATCCACATCCAGCATGTTCATCTCAATGATCGTCTGAGACCAGCCACCTGGACAGCTGCAGCAACAATCGGTTTGCAGAACCAAAGAATTTCTGCACAAACTGTCAGAAACCGTCTCAGCGAAGCTCGTCTGCAACTTGTCGTCCTCATCGGGGTCTGGGCTTGACTGCAGTTCATTGTTGTAACCAATATGAGTGGGCAAATGCTCACATTTGATGGCGTCTGGCAAGTTGGAGAGACGTCCTGCTCACGGATGAGTCCCATTTTTCACTGTTCAGGGCAGAACCCAGACAGAGTGTGTGGCATTGTGTGGGTGAGCAGTTTGCTGATGTCAACTTTGTGGATAGAGTGGCCCATGTTGGTGGTGAGGGTATGGTTTGGGCAGGCGTATGTTATGGACAACGAAGACATTTTTTGATGTGCATTTTATTGATGGCATTTTCAATGCACAGAGACACCGTGACATGATCCTGAGGCTCATTGCTCATCCACAACCATCACCTCATGTTGCAGCATGATGATACATGGCCCCATATTGCAAGGATCTGTACACAATTCCTGGAAGCTGAAAACATCCTAGTTCTTGTATGGCCAGCGAACTCACCGGACATGTCACCCATTGAGCATGTTTGGGACGCTCTGGATCGGCGTATACGACAGCGTGTTCCTGTTCCTGACAATATTCAGCAAATTCATACAGATATTAACGAGGAGTGGGCCAACATTCCACAGGCCACAATCAACCTGATCAACTCTATATGATGGAGATGTGTTGCACTGTGCACCCCCCCCCCCCCACCCCCCTCCCCCGTGAAGAAAGGAAAACTGTGCACATTTCAAAGTGGCCTTTTATTGTGGTCAGTCTAAGGCACATCTGTGTAATATTCATGCTCTAATCAGCATGTTCAGCTCATGCTAAATGGGAGCAAAACTAAAAGTGTTGCATTTATATTTTTTTCAGTGTATTACCAGTAAACACTGGAAAAATAGCATGTTCAAAATGTGTATTTATATTTATATTTATTTATTAATTTTTTAGGATTGCAGGTAGAGATTCTTGTAGC
The DNA here is from genome assembly GCA_037576955.1 of Lepidarchus adonis. Taxonomy (NCBI): domain Eukaryota; kingdom Metazoa; phylum Chordata; class Actinopteri; order Characiformes; family Lepidarchidae; genus Lepidarchus; species Lepidarchus adonis. The sequence continues at coordinate 5,458 of JBBIGC010048907.1, read as the reverse complement.
ATGATGATTGTTCTTTTGTTTTGATGAGAGAGTAGTTATTAATATCTTTGCAAGTATGAAACTCTAGACCCGCATCACATCAATAAGCGTGTAATGTTTGTTTAGCACATAACAAGGTTACCGTTACAGCACTGCATGGCCTGTTTCAGTGGTTATATATAAACTACTGTATAAACATACCACACAAGGAAGCAGCAAATAACAATGTTGTGATAAATATGATTGTGCCCTGTGTAAGAAATACACCAGGGTGTTTGTTCAGTGCAAATAGATGACACAGGTCTCCTCTGACCAACATAGTCCTAGTTACAGAAGCTATCACCTGGAATTAATAAGCATTAGTGGCCACAGCTACATTAAATGGCTGGAAGTGAGAGAGAACGGGCAGTGAGAGAGAAGAACAGAGAGGAGAGATGAAGAAAGAGAATACAAATGTGGAATAAAAAGGACATTGCAAAAAATGATAGAAAAGGGGGACGAGTGAAACATCAATGTCAGATGGTTATTACTGATTAATTCAATTCCATGCACCTACCTAATGCACATTAGATTAGAACTCTTCCTGCAGCCCTGCAGTAGCTCTGTAGTGGTGCTCACTTTGCCATTGCAGAAATGAGCCATAGGGGTTAGTATGTAACCATTTTAACTAGAGACCCCTAGTATTTTTGACAAAACAAAACATTCGGAACAAATGTGGGATAAACATATTAAATGTTATATAATATATTAATATTTCTACAGTACATTTTTGGAATGATTCAAAAAACACATTTTTTCTTCCCAAATTATAATTAATTCTGATCTATTTTAACTAGGTGGACATTTACCAAATCCATACCCCTTTGGAAGAAGACCTAGCTAATGTGATGTGGGTTTGTTTCTGCAGCTAAAATGGACAGAAAAATCTTAGATGGAAGTCTGGCTATGCAGTATTGTTTAGAAGCAAAGTCAGTGTAAGACATTAAACTCTGTCGATTACACAGAAAATACAGATAATTATATACTTTGCACGTTGACTTCTTATTACTTCTAGACTTATTCATAGTAGCTGCTGTAGAATCAGATTGAAGATGAATACAAAATAGGTTTAGAGCTAAATATGAAGGTTAAAGCATATTATTATAACTAGAATAATACATAATGAAGTTTCTCAATATATCAGAAATGTCAAACTAACCTTGCATGTACAGTGAGGAGGATGATCATTTGGTCATCTGTAATTAATTCTCACACAAAAACAGGCAAAACATTATACTACAAACTGTAAAATCCTGACTTTACCAGCAAACTGGTTATCTCACTTTTACTAAAAACATTATCAAATGAATTTCAATGAGTTTCTCGTTTAAAATCATGAGTAATATTTCCGTTTGTACCATATTAAGGAGTCTAGGGTGGAATGGTGGTGCAGTGGATGTGCTGTAACCTCACTGTGAGATGGTCCTGGGTTCAATTCTAGGGTCAGACACAGGTGCCTTTCTGTGTGGAGTTAACATTCACAGTGCAATGGCAGTCATCACCTCATTTGACTTTAGTCCATATTTATAGATAACAGTATGTGATTCAGTCACACAGGGTTGGTGCTGTGTGTACTGGGCGGCAGCCAAAGCCAGAAGTCCTTTGGTGGCCTCAGGATTATGTCTCTGATTTTTGAGGATGATGTTGGCTTCATCAGCTGGGAACCTCTAGTGTGAATCGGCAGGAATGAGGATTAGTACTTCAAGTGGAGGAGTTTAATATACCCAAGACACTGTACACCCAAATGTCTTGAGGTCTTGTCCACGCATGTGGGTAGAGGAGATCGAGAGCTTGATAGACAGAATAGGGCATCGTCTGCAGTTTTGCAGGAGCTTAACCAGTCTGTTGTGGCTAGGAAATGACTCAGCCAGAAAGCAAAACTCTCAATTTATTGGTTTATTTTGGTGAATCTAGAGTCAGTCACAAATCTGGTGAATCTAGGGTCACAAAACATGTAAGGCGCTGTGACCCTATTATAGGCTGATACACTGTAAGCTGTTTTCTCATTCTCCAAAACCATCATGCACAGAGCCTCCCTAACCAAAACACCATGCTGCCTGTCATCAAGAAAGAAACAAGCGTTATCATCTGATTTGTGCTCCAAAACCTCTGAATCGCCCAGACTCTAAGGCACCTAACTTAACAGCTGGCTAAAACTGATTATAACTGGTTTAATGGGTGACAAAATGCCCATTAGATCTGAATAGTATAAAACCTCTGATGACTATCAGTTATTGTGCCCAGAGACCTTTAATGCTAATTGAAACTCTGTGCCTCACTTTTTTTCTCCTAAACTTTTCTTTTGGGGATCCCGCTATAGGAGGAACTGCCTTCCAGGGGATCCTACACTTTCCACCTGCTTGACTTACGGCTGCCCCCCTCCTTTTTATAGTGTGAAAGTGAAAGAAGAAATAATAAAACACTTGGAAAAGGGCAAAACACCGACAGAAATCAGCCAGAAGATTTTTGTCTTTTTGCATTTACCACAGAACAACATTAAAGTTCAGGAACTATACTGTGCTTTACATATTTATGTATGAATAAAGGTCAGGAAGTGTGTACCACTTCAGTTTTGTAGGTTGCATTTACAGAACATTACAAACTTTGAAGACCATGATAGTTCAGGATCTGTTATTTACGTATTTACCACAGGGATAAAGATCAGTACTTGTTCACTTCATTACTTTTCTGCTTATGTACTCAATTTGAGTTATGTAGGAACTTATGTAAGCAGGTTATGACATACAACGAACACTGAGAAACAGAACCCATAAGTCAAGGACCCCCTGTACTTTAATTTTTCTCTCTTCTTTAAATAAAACCTTAGTTTTAAAAAATTAGTTTGGTGACCTGACCTTTCCTTGAAGAACACTGACACTCACAACATCAATCTATGTCCCCACCCTCACCTGTGGCGATTAGCTGTGGGTAGTGACTGAAAGAATGAGACCGTGAATACAGACGACCTAATGAGTTTCCTCTGCAGTGTGGCCAGGCTGTCCTGTAGAGATGCATGGACTTCCAGCAAAGGCTCAGAGTAGAGCTTCTGCTGCTCCCCGTCAAGAGGAGCTTGGAAAGCTTTCTAGGATGTTCCTTGGGCGACTATCTGGGAAGGTTTCCTGGGAATATGCCACAGGGTGGAAGGGGATTATATATCTTGGCAGGCCTGGGAATGCCATGGCATCCCCCCCAAGAGTCTTATGAAGGTGGCTGGGGAAAGGGTTGTCTTGGTATCTCAGCTGAGGCTGCTACCGCTGCAAACTTTTAAATACACTGTGTACTGTGTATACGGCTGTATTGACAATAAAACCCTCTTGAATCTTGAATCTTGAATCTGAGGTGCATGTATGGTTTTGGCATATAATTTCCTCATTATTAAATGTGGGTTATAAACTCTCTTTCACTTGTTAGACTCAATGGCTCAGTGCAATAATAAGGAACCAAACATCAGACAGCAAACATCATCATCAAACTATACTTAGGTAAAGGTTAAACTGTATGACAAAGTTTTAGCTAAAAACGTCCTTTAGGGTTGAAGCAGCAGCAATCCTAGTAACAAAAAATAGATAAATAACTAATGTGGCACTTCCCTTCCCTGGCCACCTGCCGTGTTAATCTTATGGTGTAACATGGTCCTAACATATATCTTACAATGGTCTTTTTGTTCATTCAGTGTCTTTATGATGAGGGAAATCTATACTACTGTTTACTGTCCAATGGCTGTGCGCTGCCTTGAAGCCTTGTGTAGGGTTGTATTCTATACCCCTACTTCCATGGGATTAAAATGACTAAGGTGCTTGATAATGATTGTCACAAGTATCCACTTAAAGGATTAACTATACACTCAGTTCCATACATTAATGCTCTTATGCTCTTACTCCACAGAATTTTAAACTGCTGCTATTGGGAAAAGTCATAACACTGTTTTTTCTCTCCAGGCAAACAATGTATTTTAAGCACATCAATTCAATGCACCTTTCATTTGGCCTGTGGATGCTTTCCTCACTGTACTCATCTTTATTTTAGAGAGGGAGACTTACCACCACACAAGCAATTATATTTTAAACAGTTCTTCAAAAACATGTAAGCCTAACACAAATACAGGTTTATGCAAAAGTTTGGGCACCCCTTGATAAATAATAGATTTTGGTCATTTTGAAATTGAAAAGATGTTAAAACTGTCTCTCTAAGAAATGAAAAAATATACAATATTTTCAGCAAACATTGATGCATAGTTACTTTTAACGCCATAAATTGAACAAAAATACAAAATAAAAGTGTGATTGTTTGGATACTCTAAGCGTTCCAAAGTCTAGATTCTTTATACAAGGTTTCAGACTATAATCAGCTGGTTAGATCTGATGCATGGGAACAGCTGTCATTAGTAAATATCAGCTGGAGCCAATTTAAACAACCATGGGTTCCTCTAAGCAGCTGTGTAAGACTCTGAAAATGAAAGTTATTGATGCCCACAATGCAGGAGGAAGCTACAAGAAGATAGCAAAGCGTTGTCAGCTTGCAGTTTCTACAGTAAGAAATGTAATTAAGTACCATACATACATACACTAATATACACATCTGTACATAATGTCAATGTATCTTTGGGCAAAAATATAAAATGTAGCAAAAATCTAAAAAAATTCTATTTGATTTTAAAAAGCAAACTGTTATGTTGCCTTGACCACAGCCCTGGGTGCTCAGTCCTTATCTGCATTAATGCTGCGGGTCTATATGGCTGGGCTCCTTGCTGGTCTATTTCTTCAGTCCCTGAAAGAAGATTCCGCTGTGCTCGGAAAACTGCTATTCTATATGCTTCAATTGACGTCATTCCTGCACAGCCTCTAGACAACTGTTTCTCTCTCTCTCTTGCCCACTTAAAAATAAATGTGTAGACTTAAAACAAAGGTTTCTAATTGGTTCATGGCTTGGGTGTAAAAATCTTCAGGGTTTTATTCAACAAATTTTGTACTAATTGTTTAGAATTAGTACGGTTTAGAACTAATTGTGGAGGTCAGTTTTGTACATCTCAATTGCCTAAGCAGCTGAATATGCACAATGCTTCTCTTTGGTTGGCTGAGATTTGTTGGCTGTTTGTTGTGTGTTACTCTAAATGTAAAAATCATAAAAACAGAACTTTTAAATATGGAAATGGAAGGCTAATACTTTACATTTAAGAGTCATATGCAGTGGTTCTTAAACTGAGATTTTTTTTCATATTTTTTTAAATAATGTGTTTGTGTAAGACCAAGAACAGTAGTATGTATTTATTTGACAGACCATTGGGTTATTTGGCATGAGCTGCAAAATCAATCCTGCAAATGGAGGCAGGATCATAGCCTGCAGTATTGGATAAGCATGTCAAGTAAAGTCAAGTCAATTTTATTTATAAAGCGCTTTTTACAACTGACATTGTCACAAAGCAACTTCACAGAGTTTATAG
>JBBIGC010048897.1:0-11485 GCA_037576955.1 Lepidarchus adonis | reverse complement strand
CACACACACACACACACACACACACACACACACACACACACACACACACACACACACACACACACACACACTACAAACAGTAGCTTTTATCAAGGATTTACCGGACTGGCATATGAATGAGCTGGGCTCAGTGCTGGCCATAAAACAGTGAGGGTCCTGTGCCTCGTAATGTAACTGCAGGGCGACCGTAAAATCATTTGTAGTAAAGGAGCTTCTTTGTCCTCCTTGAGCCAAAGAAGGGCTTGTGTGTACATCCAACACGACAGCTTATTTATTCACAACAAGACCAACAACAGAAGGTGCCCTCTCTACACAATCACACACACAACCACACACCCACCCACTAACGCACAAATGAATGAATAGAATGAAGACCAATTGTCCTTGAAACTGCCTTAGACATGCTACAGCGGAAGGACCCCTATCATATAAAGTCAGTTTTTATTGCCTTTTTTTAAATAAAAAAATCTACACATGCAAAATAAGCTACTTAAGCTGTGATGTCAAAACATGCGTTTACATATGCCTATCCATTCAGTCTACGACAGTTCAGATACTTAATGTAAGAAGCACAGTACAGTAAAATGCAGTTAAAATACTGTGTGTATGAAGTATTTGCCATCCCTTTAACATATTACAGCATTTTTGTATGATCCATTTCAAGTGCTCTTTGGTGTTTTCTGTTGGACACAGGGGCACTCAACCTGTAGCTATGGATCACATCTGCACATCATTCAGGAGGAATCTTAGTCTTTTCTTCCTGGCAGAACTGTCTGTCATATTCTTTAGACGTCTCATGTGTATGACTCTCTTCAAGTCATTCTATAGCTTCTCTATTGGTTCGAGGTCTGGGCTCTGACTTGGCCACTGCAAAAAGTGGATTTAGTTTTTTGGAGCCGTTCTGTTGTGGACTGTTGTGTGTCCCGTTGCATCACCCAACTTCTAAAGCGTTTCAGCTGACATACAGATATTCTCTGGTCAGGACCTGATGCAGCAAAGTAGACCCAAATCATGGTGTTTTCTTCACTTTATGGTTGGATGATGTCTTCAGGATGATATATTGAGCCATTTAATCAGCCTTCTAATCAGTCAGTATTCCATATTCAGTCTTAATGGCAAATCAAAACCATTAATGAATGCCATGCTTTTAAACATTTCACACTGAATCTACCTGCCAAAGGTTTAATCAATGTGAAGCAAATGGAAAGACCTAGAGTCTACAAGTAAGTACCTACCAGGGAGGAGGTCTCGGAAGTCTGTGATGTAGTCCCCGCTCCACTCGCGACGCTTATTGCAAGCCACCTCCATCTCAAAGGGTGTCACCACCGGCCGGTAGAACTCACTGGAGTCCAGCAGCGAGTTCTCTGGGCAAGCCACTAGCACATACACATCAATCTCCAGGAAGTTAGCCAGCTTGGCTACGTTGATCTTGCCCATTGCAAACATATAGCTTTTCTTGCCAGCCTTGTGAATGCTGTCTTTCAGCTGTTCGATAATGGTCAGATAGTTGGCAACACCCAGTGTGCCCACCAAGATGCCCACCACGTTAGCATCCTTCGCCCGCTCAATGGCATAGTAGCGTTTCATCAGCGCTTTGTTAATATTAATTGATTCTGCACGACCTGTGGACATCTCAGGGTTGAATGAACTGAAGGCAGAGCGGTTCCAGGTCATCATGAAGTTCGTAAGAGTAAGACCCTCAGGGCCAATGTAGAACATGCTGTAGTCCTCCACACTCTTCCCTTCTTTTAAACAGAACTGTCTGCCAAATTTAGAAATGAGCCCCTCACCCAGAAAGTCTGAATTATCGTTGTCTGCAAGTCTGTAGACTTGTGCTTGATCCTCAGAATGATCGGCTTTTAGAAGTGAGAACACAGTGTTGGGGTAGGAAGCGCTTAAGAGGTTTCTGAAGTCGCCTGAGAAAACAAAATAAAATTGTAAATTGTAAAAATGTTTATATTGAAAAGTGAACAAATATACAAAGTTTAGTATGCTTTTAGTCTAGTTAATTTTATTACTATAGTGCCTTTTACAATTGACATTGTCACCAAGTAGCTTCACCAAGCAGAATCCAAATCTAAGCCCCTAATGAATAAGCCAAGGGTGACAGAGGAAAGGAAAAACTCCATAAGTTGGAGGAAGAAACCTTGCGAGGAACCAAGACACGAAGGGCCTCCTCTGGTCCACACTGATAAACAATGACAACCAAAAGAAATGGAAACGGTTTCTAGAGGTTAGAGCTAGAAATGTGTAGCTTGGAGCAACAGATCCAGGATATGGATTTGAGGCATAACGTTCAATATCTGGATTTTTTCAAACAATGTTGTAGCAAAATTTAATTAAAAGATTTTGCATAATCTACCATGCTGTAGGCCTAACTGCCGAACCGAACATCCATTCCTTGCTGACCTCTGGTGGTTGTTTCTCAAGCAGAGAATTTTGCAAGAGATTATATATTTTCCTAAACTTATTTCAGGATAATATACTGAATGAATTACATATAAGCAATGCTGCACCAAGGATTCTGCGAAGGCTGCATGTAATCTTTATCAAATTAGTGCTTTCAACCATTGGCAGCAATTGTGGGCGTACCACTGCTAAACTAATAACGGGACAAACACTGAAGTGCTTTATACTATGAAAGAACAGGCAGTCCTGTTTATCAATCCAACAAGCTAACAAAGACCCTCCTGAAGTGCAGCTTACAAATAAGTGGACAGTGAGAATTTTTGCTGTCACTAAAAGTGCAGAACTTCAGCTTTAGTTCTAAACTTTGTTTTGTTTTATATGGATAAAAGGGCTGAAACTATACCCAAAAAAGTTACCAAAAGTAGTTTAGCAAAGGGCTTTTCTGTTTGGAAGTTTCTATATACACAAGAAGACAATCTAATATAATACTTAAAAGCATGGAGTTATTTCTATATTAGAAATATTTCCTAAGCAGAATTTTGAAAAACACTGAAATGTGTAAGTAACTGAACAGGGAAGTTTGGCTCTGCACTTCAAAACAATGAAGTTGAAGTGTAATGAGGATAAGGATATGTTACAAAATGTATACATTTCTATAGGTCGCTGCTGCAGCTGCTGTTGGTGGGTGGGCAACACTGACAGACAATGGAGCAATCACTGATGCCGCCTCGGTCTGGTTGATGTCTGGACCAATCAACACAGGAAACCCTGCTGTTTGACTGACGGTTGGTTGGTTGCGCCGCCTCCGCTAATATGACCAACTTTGATTCTGACTTTGCGTACAAGTTTGTGAATTAGACCCAAAAATGTCGGCTAAGTGAAAGGTGCATTCTCTGTCTGGTGAGTAAAAAAAAAGACAATTGCATCTGTCGCTGCAATAACTGGACAAAGACACAGCAGAATATCACTGACATTTTTACTGTTAGACTTCATCAGCCTGTCACCAGTTGGCGACGGTTTCTCAGCAAAAAATAAAAATTGTAGAGCGTCTCAATTTAATAAAAACGCTTGCATCTGGGGAAGCACCGAGTGCTGGAAATGTGGTTTGCGTTTGCTAGGCTGCAAAACGTAACCATTACTGAGGCTGTTTTATGTGAAAAAGCCAAACAGTTTGGAGCTGAACGAGGATTTTAATGATTTTCTGTACTCAGATAGTTGGCTGTGTCGTACACAAAATGGATAAAGCAGTTTGGATATTTAAACAACTTCACTTCAAGAGAGCAAACAAAGATCAAGCAGGGCATTTCTATCACATTAGTGAAGAATGGCATCTGTAAGGTGCTAACAGAACAAACATGGAAATAATCCAGTTAGCTTACCTATGGCATGTGAATAGGTGACATCACACAAAACAACCACATGATGCTCACTGTCGGGGTAGAGCTCTCTGAATGCTTCTGCACAGTTTTGGACATCGATAGGTTTTTTTCCAAACACATACATGACAGGAAGCCTTCTGGATGGACTGAGACAAGATCGGCCATAGTGCACAATGCAGTCGGCCCCAACATGCTCTGCTGCTACTTCATCCACACAACAACTGAGGAGAAAATACAAAAAAATAAAAACCTTTTAACATTTACAGCTTTGAATTTACTGCACTCAAGTAATTTTTCTCCTTTTCGCTCTGATCTGTCAGTTTTCTAGTGAATGATGAACTGTATGTATCTTTGGTAATTTGAAAAGACATACCAATACAATTATACAATAATGTAATTGAAAGCCATATAACAATATCGAATACCTGCCGTAAGATGTGTCGCCCAAAATATACGTCTTTACATTCGCTTCCTTCTCTATTGCTGCAGACACTGCAACAGAATCCACCAGAAGCTCGTCTGGAAACTGTAGAGCAACCTGTTGAAAAATGGATGATAATTATTTAGATTTAAAAATTTTAATGGCAATATGTTTTAAAAATTAGGAGGTACAATCATCTCTGAATTATATTAGTACTGTCTTAACTGCTTAACTGTTTTTCTTCCAGAACTTTTAGACAATTTAATCATCTCCAATTCCACCCAATATCTATGTCAATTATTACAACCAGCACTGGGAGGGTGAACGCTAACAATTGCTTCTTCAATGTCATCTGAAATGCCACCACATATTTTCAGACTGCATGCCAATGTCACTAGACAGCGGAACCCACTTGGAGGACAGCGCTGACCTTCAGTCCTGCTACATTAGCTACCAGACACCAATGCTGATTAGGATTGCATATGGACAGGGAGGGATATTCTACCCACCCACAGAAAGTGAAGTAAACCTTGTTCTGCATCATGGATGGTAAAAACTGCTTTTCGAAAATTTATTGGAATCACACAGATGTTCAGACTTGACAGATGTGTTGAACCAATATTTAATGACGTACTTATTGTACTCCAAAAGAGCAACTATACAGAGATAAATTAGATCTTTCTCTGTAATGCTGTAACACTCCAAGGTGAATATAGAGCCAAAATGAAAGTTAATGTACCAGCGATGACAGACATTTACAAACCCATAGTGAAAAATGATCAGGTGAACTGGTAACAGGTGAGGGTCTTATGACAGGCATCAAAGGCCCAGTCTTTACAAGCAAAGGTGGGTCATTTCACAATGCAAACTGAGAGTTGTCCCAACAGATGTCTGTCTGTGAAAGTAGGTCAAGTAACAAAAGGCACACATTTTAAATGTGAGAAAACCTGTTGTTCTAAACAAAAGAACGAGCTGTAATTCCTCCAAGCTTATGTGCAGGAATAAACAATTGCTGCACAGAGTGGGGTCACACCAGAAACTGAAAGGAAAAGTTTGCATACCTCAAACAAATCTGGATAATTTTTGTCTAATTTCTTTAACTGGGTTATCTTTCAATTTGGCACTTGTTTGAAAATCCAACGTTTTAGCTCATATTTATGTAGCAATATAAACTTATAAGCACAACTGTAGGTCCAATGGTAAACCATCTCACATCAGATCACTCTTGATGACTATGTAAAACATGATTAAATTATTTAAACAGTTTGAAAAAATTAAGGAATACAGCTTTCACCTTCTTGAAGTCTTTACTCCGAATGAAACAGCAGGTCTCGTTGATCTGATACAGCTCCTCGAATTCTCCAGCTTGGTTGCCTGTCACAGTGGCAGTCACATCTACGGTGCGCTGCAGGACTGCCTCACTGTTACTGCTGAATGCCTCAGTCATTTTCAGTATATTCGGGGCCTGCAGCATACAATGCAACAGTAATCAGTAGTTAAGATTTCCATGAATGCATAGTCCATAATGGCCAGAAGAAGAAGAATTAGTTTATTGGCCATGTATGTTTGCACACACAAGGAATTTGTTTCTGGCCAATGCACATATAAGATACAGACAGTACAGTACCATCCAGTACCATCCGATACATGTATGGAACAATATGATACAGAATAGACTCTATACAGTATGATCCAAAATACAATGTACAGATACATAGAATGATACACCTATGCTATGCTAGATAATATAAAAAGTAGTGTATATTAGGTCATATATACTATGAATTTAATGATTATCGTGCATTTACATATTTTGCAGTGTACATTCTCTTATATATACAATAAACACAACATGCAGTGAACTAGTACAGTGATGGTAAGTCAGCGTTATAGTCTGATTCAGTGTCCAAAATAGATCATACACAGTTCTATAAGCAAAATTAAGAAATTGTGATTTAAATTAAGAAATCAAAGGAAACGATGACATTTATAACCAGACACTTTATTTTGAGATAGGTTTCATATACATAACGGCATATTTACAGAAATGAAAGCCAAGCATGCTATAGGTAGTGCAGGATGTTGACGATTATGTCACACTTATAACGAGAAAAGACATTAGGAAATCAGTGACATAAAAGGGAAAATATAACATGTAACGCGGTTAATGCTGTTAATGTAACCCTTAATTGTACTTACGTTTATAACGCAGTTGATAAAATATAAAAATCTCGTTTACATAGTGATAAAACTACACTCAACCCAGCCTCCACGTGACAGCGCGTGCTCTTCCTCGGCAGATAACGTTCTCGCAGGCACACGGAGCACTGCTGCTCTCTAGCGCTGGAGTGTGAAACACACTGAGGTGCTGAGGTACTAAGGAGAGAGAAGCTACAGGACACGTTGTTATAATAAGACGTTTGTTTGTTTTGTTGGAGAATAAGAGCAACTTTAAGGGGTTCACCTCGGGTAAGGACTCCGTTTTAGTGAGCAGCAGGTGATAAAAATCAAAACTGACCTCAGTGCAATAAAGTGAGTTTAAAATCACAATACTTATTACTTTGTCATACATTTACTCTTTATACCTTACATACTCTAATGAGGGGTGTGGGCCTGCTTCCTCAAATATAGTTGAATTCTCTTCCTGCTGCTGGTCATAGCAACTCCTCCATTTTGCTGAGCCATTTTTGAGGCCTGTGGTGCCTCTCTGGTGTGATGTTCTCAGTCTGCTCTTATTAATAGTCTGTCAGCACCTGAGCTTCTAGCTCATACAGTACCTCATTGGTAGAGGAGTGTGCCCAGATATGCAGTCCTCACACAACAATAAATATAAGGAAGTTCATAACCACATCATGTCCACGTCAAAATCTCATAATTTCATGGGGAACAACTCTGGTAGACAATCCTGCAGTCAGTAGCCAAATTGCAAGCTCCCTCAAACGTTGCAACATCTGTGGCATTGTGCTGTGTGATCAAACTGCACATTTCAGAGTGGCTTTTTATTATGGGCAGTCTAAGGCACATCTAAAATATTCTTGCTCTAATCAGCACCTTGATATTCACACTCGTGAAGTGGGATGGATTATCTCAGCAAAGGCGAAGTGCTCACGAACACAGATTTAGATTTGTGAACAATATTTGAGAGTAATGGGTCTTTTGTGTTTGCAGAAAATGTTTCAGATGGGAGCAAAACCGAAAGTGTTGCTTTTATATTTTTGTTCAGTGTATTGTGGTAGAGGGAGCTTCAGTGACCAAAGCATGGGTTCCATTGATGTGTTTGTTGGGACTGTAGAAAGCAGTTGATTCTAAGGACAGACTGTATAGCAACTGAAGTCCTACATCAAACAAGTGTGGGTAAAAACTCCTATTCCAACACTGCAACAATCAGTATCCTCAGTTCCAAACAATTAAAAACTTAAAACTGAAATGTGATGTAACACTGGTAATGTGTTAACTAAATCAGATTGTTTTTTGGCACTATACACACTATACCCCAACTTCTCTCAAAATGGGTTAGGGTTTTTTTTGCCAACCTATTCCTTTGATATCTTAGCTGAACTTAGCCTATATTATGCATACATGCCAGATCTGTGGGAATCTTTGGAAGGTTACTGACTATCAAAAGGCAAGAGTAGTCCAGATTTCTATATTAAAAACCTTTAATAGTTCTTACTTCCAAATATACAATATATAAAGTGATTAGAAATAGTGTTTACAGCACAATAAAAAAAGACAAAATGTACATTTTAATAAAAGTATTTAACAGAAATAACTGTGTGCGGAAAGAACTGTGTTTTTAGCTCTTAATAAGTAATGGACAATTTACTAAAAGCTGTAAAACTGCATTAACAACCTTGAACAACACAAAAGAATATCATAACCACATACAGTGAGGCAAAAAAGTATTTGGCAGCCATTGATTCTGCAAGTTGTCCCACTTAAAAAGGTGAGAGTCTGTAATGTTCGTTAAAGATTCACTTTAACTGTGAGAGACAGAATGTAAAAGAAAATCCAGAAAAACACATTTTATGATTTTTAAAGAATTTATTTGTATAATGGTGCAGACAATAAGTATTTAGCACCTACAAACAAGCAAGAATTCTGGGCCTCACAGACCCGTTACTTCTTCTTTAAAAAGCTCTTCTATCCTCCACTCGTTACCTGTATTAATACACCTGTTTGAACTCATTACCTGTATAAAAGACACCTGTCCACACCTTCAAACAGTCAGACTCCAACCTCCACCATGGCCAAGACCAGAGAGCTGTCTAACAACACCAGGTACAAGATTGTACACCTGCACAAGACCGAGATGAGCCAATCTACAATAAGCAAGAAGCTTGGTGAGAAGATATCAACTGTTGGAGCAGTTATTAGAACATGGAATAAATTAAAGATCACAGACAATCTTCCTCGACCTGGGGCTCCATGCAAGATCTCACCTAGTGGGGTATAAATAATCTTTGGGCTGAGGAAACAGCCCAGAACTAGATGGGGGGAACTGGTCAATGACATGAAGACAGCTGGGACCACAGTAACAAAGGTTACCATTAGTAACACACTACGTCGTCATGGATTAAAATCCTGCTCATGTCCAGGCGCATTTAAAGTTTGCCAGAGACCATCAGGATGATCGAAAGGAGGATTGGGAGAATGTCATGAGAATGTGAGACCAAAATGAAACTTTGTTATGAATGCCATTTGCCATGTTGAAGGGGGAATAATGCTGAGTTGCATCCCAAGAACACCATACCCACTGTGAAGCATGGGAGTGGCTATGTAAAAAGCTTTTCAAGGTTCTGGAGTGGCCTAGTCAGTCTCCAGACTTCAATCCAGTAGAGAATCTGTGGAGGAAGTTGAAAGTCCGTGTTGCCCAGTGACAGCCCCAAAATATCACAGCTCCTGAGAAGATCTGCATGGAAGAATGGGCCAAAATACCATTTACCAATACTGTGCAAACCTGGTGAAGACCTACGGGAAACAATTAACCAACCTAAGTTACATTACAAATTATTGAGGTGAACTTTTGTTATTGACCAAATACTTACTTTCTGCACCATCATGCAAATAAATTCTTTAAAAATCATACAATGTGATTTTTTAACGTTCTGTCTCTCACAGTTGAAGTGAACTGATGAATAATGAACATTACAGCCTCTCTCATCTTTCTGTGTGGGACAACTTGCTGAATTGGTGGCTGCCAAATACTTTTTTGCCTCACTGTAGATAAGAAAATGTGCGTGGAGAGGTTTTTCACATGAAAACGCCACAGTCTGATGGACACAAAAATGACCCATCTGCTGGAGAAGCATCAGTATTGTGACAGGGTTATGGAGAAGTTCTAAGGATTCACTACTGTCTTGAAAGGAATCTACTCAGAGGTATTATTAATTCAGAGAGTTCATCATTTCACATCCAAATTCGATAGAATCCCAGCACCACTGTGAGACATGTAAACACAGAACCTGAGAAAAGGAATAAAAGAAAAGAATTAGGAAGTTGTTTCTTCAAGACAATTTTACAGCAGGTTTGGTTATCAGCCCCATACAGGCAGTGCTCAAAGAGCCCACGACCCACCGCTATTCATGCTGTGATCACTCCAGCCCCTTCTCTACTAAAACCCAATGCAGATCTGATACTCTGGAGGGACATTTCTGTCCAAACATTCAAACAATTCAACTTCCTTCCTTATCAGTTCAGAGATTCATCAACTTCCTCACCTTATCCCAATACAAGTCCTGGTCAGTTCCCTCAGCTAGCTAGGTTTCTACCCGTCACACACCCTAAGAAGGTGGAAGCTAGCATGTGCTTCCTCCAAATCTTGTGAAGTGCCACTGCATTTTTTCTAAATGTGAATCTACAAAAGCTCTGGCTCAGCAGGTAGTCATCAAGCCTGAGAAGACTACATCTAGTGTTGAGAAACAAAAATCCTTTACCTGCCAGATATTTGATACTGTCTAATTTGTGAGATTCCAACATGGTTTTCAGGCCAGCCACCTCCGTGTCGATTTTTACATTGCTCAGAGTCACATGGCGGTCTTGCTCTGCAAGCTGTGGAAGACACGTACCTTACAGTGTTATCTTCAACACAGATAATCGAGATAATCATTTTGTTTAGATCAGGGTCCTGGAGGCCGATATCCAGCACAGTTTAGAGATAAAACACACCTGGAACAACTCACCTGTTAATTACCAGGATTAATGAGTGTATTTGAGGAATTTACCAAACTGTACAGGATATCAACGCTCTAGGACTGGAGTTCGACACTCATGGTTTAGAGTGTACACTGGGTCTCTGAATGAAACAAAAAATTAATTTACCATCTCCATCACTTCGTTCCTCGTCTCCAGGAGCTTCTTTTCATGCTCTGCTTTCTGCAATGAAAGAAAGTGATTCCAAAGCTCAGAAACATTAGATGACTTCCTCAATTGACCTGCATTATCTTGCATTATATTCTGAATTTAACAAACGGCAGACTCACCATCTCCTTCACCTGACTTTTTTCCAAGTTCATATCAAGCTTGTTATCTAAGCGTTCTTTGTTCATCACATCCTAACAGTTAAAAAACAACAGGATGGAATTTTAGTGTAAACCACAACTCAGATTACTTCAAGATAAGTCAGAAGGCATATAAAGTGGATTTAGAAAGTATTCAGACCTGAGGATTCCTATGTCTGGTTCTGTCATGTGTCTTTTTGCCTTCGTCACCTCACCAGGTGTTTTATGTTTGTGCTATGTATTTAAGCCCCTGTGTTTCTGTTGTAGATTGTCAGATCTTTTTGCTTAGGCTCAGTCTACTCCGCCATTTTGTTTTGGTTGCTGTGACTGCAGACTGCAGGGTTTTCAGCGCTGTTGTGGTAATCTCAAGATTTTCTGCCATTACTTTTATCCAGAATACCGGCAAAGCTGATACATAGCTTTGTTAAGTATAGAACATACTTAGATGCTACGGACTGAGATTGTATATATATATATATTTTTAAGTTTTAATTTTTTGTAAGGCTCAGGACAAAATGCTCCACGGCCTGGTACTGGTCCGTGCCCAGGTGGTTGAGGACCCTCAGTTACAATTCTGTTTTGACTTTTGTCATTATAGGGAATGAGCGTAGATTAATAAGAAAAAAAAATTATTGTAGCTCCAGACTGCAACATAACAAATGTGGGAAAAAGAGAAGGGGGTCTGAATACTCCCCTAACCCACTGTACAGGTCCTTCTCAAAAAATTAGCATATTGTGATAAAGTTCATTATTTTCTGCAATGTACTGATAAACAT
>JBBIGC010048889.1:454-11485 GCA_037576955.1 Lepidarchus adonis | reverse complement strand
TATACACACACACACACACACACACATACATACATACATACACACATACATACATACACACATATACATATATATATATCCACTCCCCTTTTAACATTTTTTACCTTAAAATGATATTGCCTCCTATTTAATTTGTAGATACAAATTACAATCCACTGATGTTCCAGTCATATATAGATATAGATATTTATATAACACAGTGCATTAGGCTAGTTGTTTGAGTTGAGAACACTTACAATTATATTGTTAGTGGTAAATATCTCCATGTTCTGTGACCTGGGCAAGCAGGTAAACCCCTTTTCATAGATGACTACCCACAATGCCCTGAGGGAGTGTGCCTGAATGATTGATTAGTTCTGTGTACCTGAACTCGCTTGTTATTCCTGTTCTTTATTCCCTTATAGAGTGTTCATGGCTATTTTCACCCCCAGCCGAACGCCCTGCCTGTCAGTGCAGTACACAACCCCACAACACAATTGATACGCATTACATGTAGCGTGGAGAGTAATCTGGGAGATTTCAGTGGGTGCTCAGTGTCAGTAAAACAAATTATAGAGTCAGCATTTTCCAGAAAGAGCTCTATATGTTTGGCATGCATTACAGTCTCCGTCTGCCCAGGAGGCAACAAATGACGGCTACATAATACAAGTCATACATATTTCAGGAGGCCGGCGAGTGAGGACAGCGTCTGCCCTGTATAAATTCTGCTGGAATCTCATTGTATCACACATTAAACCTGAGAATAATGAACGTGCACCACACTGCGACTCCATAACAAAAGTTTGCATGTCCTTTTGTTTTCTTTTAACCTTAAAAGTCACGGTGACCATCTGCGGATTCTAAATGTGTTGGTGTGTGTCTCGTTCAGCCGACGTGCCATGAACTTGTCAATAAGGAATGCAAATGTAATTTACTATAAATAATTATGATATTGTTTAATTGACATTAAATTGAAACTCTAGACAAAGGGTTAAAAGAAAATGCATAAAACTAACTCTGTAATTAAATGTATAATTTTAATGACTTAGTGTAAATCTAATTTATTGCAAGCTGCTATTATTAAACTGGGTTGCACCAACATTTTTGTGACAAATGATAAAAATGTTTACTGCTGAAGGAAACAGCCAACAGTTTCTACTGTACAGCAAAAATGAAATAAAATAAGCTTCAGTTTTTAAACTATGTAAATAATCATAATAAAAATAACACACCGCTTGTTCTTGTTGCCTTTATACAATCAGCATTTGAACAGATTGCAATTGTTAAACAGTGAAAATATAAGCCGCGTGGAACTTTTTCCACAGTTTTGGGATTTGTAACAATGGCTCAAAAGGTGGAAAAATTCCAGTACAGGTCTGAGACCACTTAAATATGCAACACCCACATGATACACAAATGCATGCCATCTGTGGCCAGTTTTTTGAGTTATAGATGCTAAAAGCAAAATATAGCCTAAACAATAATTGACATGGATGCTTGTTTTCAAGGAATGTATTGCAACCCACCATATGTAATAATTTTAGTATGTTTATTTTACATTTGCTTCAGTCTGGTGTTTCCTGAATTTCAGAATAGAGCTTCCATTTTGTGCAATTGGCTCTACACTTGGTTGAACCCCCATGCAGGCGGTGCTGGTTGAATGAACCCATCACCAATTCCAGGGACGAGCCTGAACTCGTTCTCACGCACCTGATGTGGGAACTGAGACTTAAAGCAGTCGTCCTACAGGTGTGGTCTCTAACCGCCTCCTCAGCTCTCCAGTCAGCGGTCTGTGTCACAAGTTTAATTTCTCCCACCATCTGCTGGCCCGCAGCCCGACGCTGTAGATCATAGGCCATTTGACAGTTACAAACTGCGGCTGTCGAGAGGAGCCTCTCCCAAGGACTCGCGCAATATGGCCGCCCGGAATCGCTCACCTGCTGTCTGGAACCGCATCTACCGCTTCAAGCTTCAAGGACTTTGGAGAAATATTATGACCTGATTTGTAACAAAGAAAAGATGGTCTGCAGGCTGCACTTTACCAGGGCGCTCAAATGCTTGGAATATAGATATATGTCCAGTGTATATGTCCACCAAACCCTGCAGGACCGTAGTTGCCCTCCCCTGGTCCACGCAGTAGAAAGGGATGTAGTGATATGTCGGACGCAAAAGAAAAGACTTTTAGAATGAACTCTTCAAAGTGAACAAGACGCATGTGATTGGCTAACTACAGTTTGAAAAGCTTTATTCTACATTGAAAGCTTTATTCTATCTACACTACTTCTATCTATACTATAATAAGCCATATAAATAATCAACATTTAACAGAACATGTGTTGGTACATTAGTCTTTCGTTTAACACATAATTGTACATTTTGTTAGTAAATTAAGCAACAAAACATCTGAGGAGCCGTTTGGGAGCTGAAAGACCAGGCGCTTTCTAGTGAGCCGAGCCCCTATTAGAACTCCCGTCACTAGCGTCTACAGCAGGTGTATTGATTTGTGAACATTCAACCAAATGGGTGCTACTGATTGGCCACCTTGGGTCGCAACTACCATTTAAAATCCAGAAGGCCCACCTTTTCTTCGATCTGATTGGTCAGTAGAGAGAAACCCATAATGTAAAGTAGTATGACCAACACTAAAACTGTGGTATTTTGTAAATATAATAATAAAGGTGAATCCACTGTGTGATTATGTAACTTTATTAGCAGCGTCTTTCTGAAATGCGCTAACAACGATCAGAGTAACGTCCTCCTCTGCCCCTCACACGCCCTGGTCGCTATGGTAACGTGTAAACGATCCTTTCAGAATAAATTTTCAGTGCTGTTGTGGTGACCAGGGTTTTCTGCCATGACTTTCATCCAGAATACCGGCAAAGTTGAGTCTCTAACACACTTAGACGCTACAGATTGATATCGTATTTAAAAAAAAAATTATTAATTTTTTGGTATGACCCAGTACTGGACCGTGGCCCGGTTGAAAATGCTCCATGGCCCGGTTGCGGTCCGTGGTCTGGTGGTTGGGGACTACTGGTGTAAAGTACCTGACTGAGAAGGCCCATCTTTTCTTCCATCTGATTGGTCAGTGGAGAGAAATCCATGATGTAGAGCACCTGACCGCTTCATGATTTTTTTTACCCGGAGTCTTCCACAGCCGTTCAAAAATAATAACACCCCGTCACACGGCCCATCCCTAATTGCAGGCATGCTTCACGGATAACGGACGAAAGCTCAATTTCCTGTACTTCTTATCAAGCTGCTCTGTACGTTTGTGCGCAGGCGATGACAGGGGTGTCGCTGTGCCGTTTGATTAGCGCCTGTCTCTCTGCTCTTTTAACAAAGTCTTAATGCTGGCGGCCTCGGCGGAGAGACGGGACCGTTTGATCTCCGCGTCGTTCGGTCTCTCCGGCTGAAAGAGAAAGTTGGACCTGTCACACACGCTCAGACGAGAGGAGTTTAATTAACCAACACTGCCATGTTCCTCACCACCTCCTGCAGACACATTAAAGCAGCTTCCATCTGCAGCAATTACGCTTAAACAGTCTTCACAGAGATCGGCTCTGTACATTCATCAGCCATAACATTAACACCACCTGCCTAACAGTGATCAGCCATTACATTAACACCACCTGCCTAACAGTGATCAGCCATAACATTAACACCACCTGCCTAACAGTGATCAGCCATAACATTAACACCACCTGCCTAACAGTGAGCAGGTCCCCCTGCGTGATCAGCCATAACATTAACACCACCTGCCTAACGGTGATCAGCTATAACATTAACACCACCTGCCTAACAGTGATCAGCCA
Source organism: Lepidarchus adonis (assembly GCA_037576955.1). NCBI lineage: Eukaryota > Metazoa > Chordata > Actinopteri > Characiformes > Lepidarchidae > Lepidarchus > Lepidarchus adonis. Next base: position 7,691 of record JBBIGC010048889.1, on the reverse strand, counting down.
TAACATTAACACCACCTGCCTAACGGTGATCAGCCATAACATTAACACCACCTGCCTAACGGTGATCAGCCATAACATTAACACCACCTGCCTAACAGTCATCAGCCATAACATTAACACCACCTGCCTAACAGTGATCAGCCATAACATTAACACCACCTGCCTAACAGTGAGCAGGTCCCCCTGCGTGATCAGCCATAACATTAAGACCACCTGCCTAATAGTGAGCAAGTCCCCCACGTGATCAGCCATAACATTAAGACCACCTGCCTAATAGTGAGCAAGTCCCCCACGTGATCAGCCATAACATTAACACCACCTGCCAAACAGTGAGCAGGTCTGGCTGTGGACTAGCTCGTCGATGTTCACTTCACCTGACAGTGGTGTTAATGTTATGGCTAATTGGAGTATAATCAGTCTTGATAAAGTTTAAATGTATGGTTTAAAGGGACCTGAGGGGCTGAAAAAGTCACATATGGGCCCTTTAATGGTGCTGTACAGAGCTGCTTTACCGGTTCCTCTTGGGGAGTTTTCGGGGTTTCTTCGTCTGATTGAGTTGCAGTGTAGCGGCGAGCGGACCTTGAGCGTTTTACGCAGTTGTCATCGCTCAAGGTGAGTGGCTTTGCTCTGTGTGAGCAGATTTAGTTTCCCACCCTTCAGCAGCGGTAATGGGTCACATGTGGTGTTATGTGCAAAACGGTGGACTGGCATAAATAAAGGCCGCACGCCCATGGCAGGGCTGTATATCATACTAAAGAGAGAGAGAGAGAGAGAGAGAGAGAGAGAGTGTAATGAAAGAGATGCTACATGGAGAGAGAGAGAGAGAGAGAGAGATAGTAATGAAAGAGATGCTACATGGAGAGAGAGGGGAGTGTATACAGGAAAGAGAGAGAGAGAGAGAGAGAGAGAGAGAGAGAGAGACTGCAGAGAGAGAATGTTGTGTGTACAGGTGTGTGTGAAAGAGTGAGAGAGACTAATGAAAGAGATGCTACACCGTCAGATAGTGGAGTGTATACAGGTGTGTGTGAGAAAGAGAGAAAGAATAATGAAAGTAGAGGTGTAGAATGAGAGACGTACAGGTGAGAGAGAGAGGTGTGTGCACAGGTGATGGGGGAGTGTGCACAAGTGAGAGAGAGAGCGAGGGAGGTCTGTAGAGGTGAGAGCGAGAGAAAGGGAGCGAGGGAGGTCTGTAGAGGTGAGAGAGAAAAGAGAGAGAGGGAGATTTGGCCGAGCTGTATTGATTAAGTGCCTGTCTGTTGGGAACTGAGGCTGAATATTCTGCCTGGAGAGAAAAGTGTGTTATTTTAAAGGTCACGGTTTGCATTACACCCTTTTCCCCACGAGCAGCGCGGATAAACAAGGCGCCGCACCTGCGTTTTATTTACTGTACGGGACGAGAGGACAGTGCAGGACAGTGAACGCTGCATTAATATTTACAGCCGCCATTTCTTCCTCCCAGATCCTGGTGTGATGCCGGGTGGAGGTCGTCAGGCACGTGGGTGGTGCTTCTTTCCAGGTTGGGAAAAGAAGAACAAGATATTTTGAACTAGTTTGTGCTTGTTTACCTTAATAACTAATTTAGCAGCAGTTTACACATGAATATTTCAAATATTCTATGATTATGAGTACATTAATGTGTTGAATATTGCAGGGCGCTGATGTTACTTGCTCAATAATTCATATTTTATTTGATGAAGACTCAATGTCGTGCTAAGCAGCAGCAGGTGAAGAACGAAGAACCAATTTTCCGCACATGATTAAAGAGTCGATCCTTTATTATAAGCCGTAACACGAACAGCGTGCGGTATATTGCTGCAGTGTGTGTTTTACAGCCGTCATATATTAGAACATGATCCTCTCAGATCCCACCCTCGACAGAAACATCACCTTTAATTGTTGTCATCCATCATTCCTTCTTACAGCTGTTTCTGCTGAAGTGCACTTTCAAACAAGAGTACATTTATCTAATATAGAAGCATTTAAAAAATCATAATAAATTATAAATTACGTTGAGGTTAATTCTTATTTTTTAATATATACATTAAATTATAAATAATCTATTGAAGGGGAGAAAATATGTTGATATAGTATATTATCACAATGTTTTTTTGGCATAATATATCAAGTTATTTTTTTATGTTAAAAAAAATTAAATAATAAAAAAAATGTGCATTACTACATTACAAAACGGCATATCTATAATATACTGTCCTCCTCACATACTGTAACATGGCAACACTGTACTGTAATTAATTATTGTCTTTGCACCTTAATTAATAGCAGTGTTTATATGTGTTCTAGATATGATAATATTGCCTCATCACATCTGTGGCTGCTCACACCATTTTGCATTAATGTTTTTTGTGTTCATTTTAAATTAAGTGCTTTTATTAGCAGAACAACTTTAAAATTAAAAAAATATCCCACATTATTTCAGGGGGAAAAATCTCTACATTCACAATCAGAAAAACTTAATCGATTGTGGAAGAAATTGCCAGAAATGGCTAATATTTAACTAATCTAAAAATTAAACTTTTTAGTTTTTTCCAGTAAAGTTGCTATTTTTGGACAGAGAATTCTCTGAAATTTGTAAAGATATTAAATCACAATTTACTATGGGTGGGAGTCAATTGGCCCTCCCTCTCCCCCATCACAGCCCAGGTTTCTTTTAAATGATGTAACAGATTTGTTAATGGAGGACACTCCCGCTCACCTCCACCCTCCCAGTGTTGGTGGTGTTGTGTGACCGGACGTGTCTTGGCTAGTGGTTAGAAATTTGGTGGGAAAACATAGAAAACTGTCCGAACAGAAGGTGGGACACGTCCGTGTGTTGAAGGGTTAACGTGCTTCTCCCGCTCGACCTTTGCCCTGTTTTCGGTTAAACATTAGCAGCCGCAGTGCATCTCTCTCCTGCCCGTTCGCCCGTTCGCCCGCCCGCCCGGCCGTGTGTGGGCCTGCGCTCCGCCCGCCGCCTGGCGCTGAGATCTGCCGTCGCCCTGGTGTGTGTTGGGCTGGTTCTGCGGTGGGCTCTGAGCTCGGAGGCTGGCGCTTTTCAGCGGGGTTCTGATTAGACCCATCGCCCTGCACGCCATGCTCCAGTCACCGTGGTAATTGGAGCTGGCAGGAGGTTGGCATATGAAATCCCCCTCGACCCCTCCCTCCCTTTTCTTTTATCACACTGCTGTCTATTCCCACCGTATCCTTGCCAAACACACACACACACACACACACACACACACTATCACATGTATTAACTATTTCCTAACTGGAATCTGGGGCCTTTTATGTCTGCACTTCTTATTATTTATTCATTTTTATAATTATGCTACAATATCACTGACCAATGACAGGTCTGCGTGCATTTCTGTGAGTGGCAAAAATACACGAAATAATGCAAACCATCATGCAGTGTATTAAGGAACCGCCCCCTAACGCATACTGTAGTAAACTCCCTGTCTGTGGCTTCTGCTCCCCGAGCTCCCACCATAAAGGCTGCAGATACATCAAAGCCTCAGAACGGCCGTAACCTTTATCAGCCATATCAAAGCTTTAATCTGGGACGTAGCAGCGTTTTCTCACTGGTCTCATGCCATCTTAAGCCCTTCTCACGCATTTAGCAGTAATTGCAGAGGGAACGAGCTCTGCGCCAATGCAAACCGAAGTCGAAATCCCAAACGGGGCGGATGTGGCAGTTAACTGGCATCAGATGCAGTGCAGTTCTCTGAGACGTGAGCTGATATGCTGCTTTTTTTGGGTGCGGTTAATAAAAATTATTAATTTTTCACTTATTAAAGAAATTTGTGATTTTCCTGTCCTTGAGATTTTTCCATCAACGTTAAAACGTTAAACGTTAAAAGCTGAGTAAATAATTATTATTCAAAAGATTCAAGAGAGTTTTATTGTCAATACAACACTATACACAGTACACAGTGTATTGAAATGCCGTTTCACACTGCCCCCCACTCTGGTGCATTTGTAAAGAAAAATTTAAATATAACTATGTACAAATGCACATATTGTAAAATGTATTATGAATTTTATAGGAAAATATTGATTACACAGAATAGATTTGACATTTTGTTCTATAAAACAGTGGTGTGTATTAAAAATCTCAGAAAAATGCATTTTTACTTATTCCTGATGGATGTACACATTTATGGTGAAAATGTGAACAATATTCATGATGACAGCAGATTTTTGTCAGTAGTTGTGGAACGTAGAGCAGGGGGCTGGAATTACAGACGAGGAAGTGACTCAGCAAATTTGTTGGTAGGAATGGATGCCTCCACTTCCTGTAGCTGCCATTTCAAATTAAAAGCTCTTTTTTGTTACCGTGGTGGCAAATTTTCTGCCGTGGCGGACAAATGTTTCCAATAGAGACTCATAAACATAACTCCCTTTTTAATTCTTTAATTTTATGACATTAAAAAATCCATTAAAAATCTAAAGTTTTATGTATGATGTAGTAACCAGTGCACACATACAGTGGTCCTCGACCAATCAGATCGTTGCTTAATGAGCTGTTGGAGCCGTTAACAGCTGCTAATGTGTGGATTACTGAGTGTGAACAGTACAACCAAGGGTGGTAGTTGGTATTTTATCTTTTATATCTCACTGGGCTTATATCACCAAGTTGACCTTCTGCTTTCCAACTACTCCTGCTCGTAACTACGAATATGTTTATCAGATGAACCCTCTAGGTGGCCAAAAACTGCTGCTTTGTACACGTCGTGATATTTTTCCTTTTTTGGCCTTTTTCATGGTCGTTGGCTTTGATAAAGCTGCACTAGCTCTGGCCTCGTTCCATATTCACATATAATACAATTGGCCTCCATCTGTAGGAGCCTTATCACTCTAAACTCTCATTAAACACAGTCTTTAGACGGCAACTGTGGATTTTTCCTCATAAAAAGAGTTTAATTGGGTACAATGGTGTACTGTGGGTGATAAGGTAAAAAATATGAATTGAGTTCTGTCTATTAGACGCTTTATTGGAACGAGAATTTCACTGCAAAACACAAGTGGGCTTTAGCATACACCAACGTTTACTACAAAAACATGGTACTACTGTAATTTGGTTAAATGAAATGTAACAAAGCCCTTTTACAGAAAGTCCTGCGATCGATACGTTCAAACCTGCTGCTGAGACATGACGTATAAAAATAGACACTGATAATGAAATGGCTGGAACCTTTTCCAACACCTGCCCGCACCCCTGAGGGTTAAAAGGTGAGTGGTGAGAAGTTTGGAAGCTGTTTCTCGTGGAGCTGTCAGATTGCACCATTACAAACCCGTTCCTTTGAAAGGCCACGTCTCTGCCTGCGTGGGCCCAGTCATTTGAAACCGTAAGAGATCGAGACTTTGGGTAATTGTGGCTCTTTCCGAGCAAAATCAGCTTCCATTAACACAGCCGGTTGCATTATACGTCCAGCGGAGATGAAGTCAGCACATGCCATTTAAAAATGAGAAGGTTTAATGGTGATGCGCCCAAACTCCCAAACGGCCTCTTTTCCACGAGCTTGTTTATAGTCCGTGGGGGAAAATGGCAGTGGTGACCTATGGGTTAGGAGCTTGGCCTTGGGTTGGGTTGCAGGTTGATGTCCCAGCCCAGGAACCAATGAGGAACCCTCACCTGATACTGTTGGCAGCCATATGTAGATGTGGAGGACATATTTGGTTTGGTTGGTGCTCTTTGGTTGATCTTCATCTTCACTTTACAATTTGATTGGCTGCCCTCTGAGACGTCAACTCAATTTGGGACTTTCACCGCCAAAAAAATGTAGACGAACTTTAGGTTCCCTCAAGAACTTTTCACTGGATGCTTCTTCTTTGAAGAAAGTTGTCCAGTTCAGGCTGAGAACGACTGAGGAACAGGTGCTGTTTGTTCTTCAGGGCATCTGGCCAATGTTCTACCAGAAGAAGAAAGAGATGGAATGCCCCTAACCCGTCCTGCTTCAGTCTGTGATTGTTGAACACCACTTTATACCATAGATCATTGTCAAGGCCATTGTATGCCATGCAACATGGGTTCCAGGAGGGCTACCATTAACCTGGGCATGGATCCAGCTGTTGCCATCTAGTGGTTACTAGGTGGTACTGCTACATGTGGTTTCCAGGAAACAAAAATTATTCAAAGCAGAATGTCTAGATATCGAGCTGTTAATTTACACATTAAACGGGTCACCTTGCCCATCATCGGATATGTTGGCCCCCCTGAGGGAGCTGCCACTGCTAAAGACCTTTATTTTGAAGAGCGCAGAGCAGCAACTCTCAGGAAGACGCATTCATTTATCATTTTATGTGAGATGCCATGATGTTGTATTTTATCCATATCATAGCTTTGTGTGAGTTGTTAAACCTTGCTTGCACCACAGTTCAAATTCTTCCACCAGGTTTCTAGCAAGATGGCGGTGTAATTACCAGCCGAATGCATCACTTTTCATAACAACTCCAGGGGAACAATAGGACCACTGTTGGCAGGCATCTTCAGCTGTAAGCTTCCATCTGTGGCAGCGCCCGCGTCGATGATGATCACCCAGGGAGCTGCTCGACACGGAGTGAGACATTTCTGCTGGATTTTTCCCTGCAGTGATTCAGCTTAGTAACTGAGCTCTTTCTCGTTTTGACTTAAACACTTCGTGAAGGCAGCATGAGTGTGTTGATGGGACCTCCCCAAACCGATCAGTTGAGACATGTGTGGTGTCTGAACTTACCAGGGAAATGTAGCTGACAGGAAGCTTCTACCCAATCAATACGCAGGCGGCTCACTGCAGCCCTGAATCTGCTCAGTGTTGAACGTGACTGTCATTGTGAACACACCCCATCGCAAAGTGCACCACAATGAACCTTTAAATCCATTCATGTACCTGCACTTCTATCTGTACCAGTTTCGTCTGGACTAGTCACTGTACACTTTCGTCTGGACCAGTCACTGTACACTTTCATCTGGAGCAGTCACTCTACACATCTGTCTGGACCAGTCACTCTACACATCTGTCTGGACCAGTTACTGTACACTTTCGTCTGGACCAGTTACTGTACCAGTTTCGTCTGGACCAGTCACTGTACACTTTCGTCTGGACCCGTCACTGTACACTTTCATCTGGAGCAGTCACTCTACACATCTGTCTGGACCAGTTACTGTACACTTTCGTCTGGAGCAGTCACTCTACACATCTGTCTGGACCAGTTACTGTACACTTTCGTCTGGACCAGTTACTGTACCAGTTTCGTCTGG
>JBBIGC010048869.1:0-11486 GCA_037576955.1 Lepidarchus adonis | reverse complement strand
TGTGTGTGTGTGTGTGTGTGTGTGTGTGTGTGTGTGTGTGTGTGTGTGTGTGTTTGTTATACAGAGTCCTGGTTGAGGAGTCTGATGGCCTGTGGGAAGAAGCTCCTCTTTAGTCTCTCAGTTTTGGCTCTGATGAACCTTCTCCCTGATCTCAGCAGCAGAACATGTTATTGTTGGGGTGTGAGAGGTGTTTGATGATCTTGGTTGCTCTGGATTTAAATTTAAAATATGACATCTGCAAATTATCTGGGCCTCATTTACAATGGACTGTAGCAAAGTGTCATGTGGTCACACAAATTGAAATCTGAAATTCTTTATTGGCTAAAGAGGAGATTAACTCACACCAGCACACTGGAGGTAAAGTGCAGTTGTTTTTGTCCTCTGCACTGTTCTGCCCTGTTTTGTTATGTCCTGGTTTTCTTAGAAGCAAGGTCATCAACAATGCCCTCATAGTACAGCTGCTTGCCCACTTCGTGTTTGATCCTGATTATGGCAAGACCAGTGAGGTGATCCTGTCCCTTGGATGATCTAAGGCAGTGTCAACTAGATTCAGCTTTGAGAAGATCTTCTCAGTCAAATCGACAGTCACAGGAAGAGTACAGGTGATTCTCAGGGCAATCCACAGATTAGGATACAGTTCCTCCAAATGTTCTTTGTGGACAAAAGAGAGAAGCTCTAGAGTAGTCATGTCATCAGAATCAAATGCCAGCTCCTTGTCACTCTCATCTCCATTGCTTAATATCCTGAAGGTCGTCAGTTCCAGGTCATTCAATTTTTCTTAAATATGCAGCACTCCAAATCTGGATCTCACCTCATCCAGTGCTTCAAACCTTTTAAGGATTCAATGTCAATGAGCAGATTAAAGAATGATGTTTCTAGCCTCTTCATCTTCATCTGGGGCTTCATAGGTAAAGTGCTTCTTAGAGTTTTTTCTTTCTCCATATTTATTTCCTTACATGTCTTTAGCAGAGGCCTGAACTGAAGCAAAACCATGTTTTTCAGGCTGTATTGTGGCAGACTATAGGAGCTTGCTAACATGGTTAATATGGTTAGGAAGATCATACCACACTACTGTGCTAATGAGATGTCGGTAGAACCCAACCTCTTCTGCCAAACTTTGGGCTTCAGTCTTGGTCAGAAGATGGGTCACATTGACCTCCAACATTGTCTTAAATTAGATGCCTGGTACAGCACAGCTTCTATCCTGTTAATAATCTATGCTGCTCCGCATAGAACATACTGTACAGTGCATGAGGATTCTTCTCCAGAAGCCTTGCTTGAACTCTTCTGTTCCTCCCATTAATGTTCACATCGTTGTCATTATCACTATCCTCTGCAGTCATCCAGTTGTATATTTACCTCCATAAAGTTGTTTAAAATCAATGATGATAAACCAAGAACTGCTGTTTAAGAGGCCACAATAAATCCCATAAAATGTTGGGCCTCTGACACAAACGCTTTTGCATTTTCCTGCTGATTTGGAACTGTATTAACTTTTTATTAGCACTAAAAGGTTCTAATAAAGTTTCAGATTGAGAAAGATGTTACTGTATGTATTTTGCTAGTTCGTTATTTATATATTCATTTTATGATATTCATTGGTTGGTTTTGTTGACTATAACACCTGGTTCCTCCTTTCAGTTCTGTTATTTCTATACTGAGATATGTTCTGGCTGAAATAAAGTTAATCTATTTAATGTACTTCCTCTGTGTTGCCTTAAACATTATAGAATCCATTAATTACTGTATTATTTTATTCAGAATGAAGTTAAAACATTTCTGCTATTATTGATGGACAATAGTTTGATATCATGTGTATCATGAACTGTTACAACTGTTTCAAAAGTAAACCTACACTCTGGGTTTCGGTGATGTATTCATTGTTGTGAGTTATTAAAGATTTATTAAAGTTTAATCGAATTTCTTATGAAGATGTTCTGTCTGCAGTTACTGATGGTGATTTATCTGTTCATGTTTTATTTTGTGTGTGTTTCCTTATTCTGTGTGTGGTTTTTGATGTTTGTATCTCTAGAATGTGTTTGAGGAAGTAATAAAATTATGATTTTATGCTCTCTCTCTCTCTCTCTCTCTCTCTCTCTCTCTCTCTCTCTTTCTCTCTCTCCCTCTCTCCCTCTCTCTCTTGCTCTCTCTCATCTGCGAGCGTAGTTGTTGAACTGAAGGAGTACTCAGCATCTGTGAGCGCTGTTGTGCTGAAATCCTACTTCCTGATTCTTCCCTTCACATTAACAGGTGTCTCTGATCTTTTCCTTCTCTTCTTATCTTGTGATTTCATTATTCTCCTCTAGAAATGACAGAAGTTGCAACACAGACAATTTTAAAGGGAGGAGTGTTTTGGTTGTGTAAATATTTTATTTTGCTTACAGACATTAATGTTAAACTGAACTCGGTTTTACGTTACATTACACTTTGTTTACACTCAAACCATACTCAGATTAATGCTAAAAACACTCAATGTAATTTTAAACTACACTTGTTTCCATACGATATCCTAAAGTCAGCTTGATATTAAATTGCATTTAGTTTAAGGATAAACTACACAGGATTATTGCAAAACTGCACTTGGTTTAATGTTAAAGTTTGTTTGAGTTCATGTTAAAAAAAACAACCAAAATTGCACTTTGTTTACTGTTAAAGTACACTAAGTTTAATATGAAACTACACTTGATTGAACATTAAACCATGCTGAATTTAATGTCAAACTACACCCAGTTTAATGCTTAACTAAATTCAGTTTAATACAAAGCTACATTTGGTTCAATGCCAAATTACATTTAAAAATATAAATAAACTACAGTTTAAATAAGATATATAATAAATATAAATATACATATAAAATACGTGTTTCAATGTGTAATGTTAAATTAAACTTGGTTTAATGTTCAACTGCAATATTTAATTTTAAACTACTCAGATTAGAGTTAGTTTAATGGAAAAGTACAATTGGGTTATTGTTAAAGGGCTCTTGATTTAACATACTGCACTCTTTGATATAGAAATACAAATTATTATTATTATTATTATTATTAATGTTAAACTGCACTCAGCTAAAAATTCAGCTTGATGTAATGTAAAACTAAACTTGATTTATTGTTAAACTATTGTATAGTTGGTTTAATGTAAAACACTTCATGTAAAAAGAACTGTGCTTGGGTTAATAAGATACACTTGATGTAATATAAAACAATACTTATTTAGAGTTAAACTAAACTCAGTTTAATGTTCAACAAAAAAATCATGTTTTTCAATATTAAACTGTTTGTTTTGTGGTAAATTACACTTTGTCTAATGTAAAACTACAGTTGGTTTAATGTAAAACTACACTCGATTAATTGTTAATCTTAACTTATTTTAATAATTCAATATAAAGCTACACTCAGCTTATTTTCTTTTGTTGTTAATTAATTTAATTTGTTTTTAAGTTAAACTGCACCTGGTCTAATGTTTAACTACACCTGTTCTAATGTAAAACTAGACTTGTTTTAGAACTAGTGGTTGTGATTTGATGGATTCAGAGAGAAACGTGAACCAAAAGTAAAGCTTAATTTGTTTGCTCTACTAATTGTGTAGCCAAATTTGCTAAGTCTTGGTTCTCATGATTTGTGTGAAGCACATTGTGCTATATGAAGAAAAGTAAAAATTTTATTGTTAGTTATTACATTTTCAGTCTCAGAAACAGTACATTAATTGCAAGAGTAATTCAGGCACAATCTGAAATATCTGCTGTTGCAATAGCAGAGTGTTGAGAAGATAATGAATGAAATTAGTCTAATGTGAGGATTTTGATGTTTTGAGTAGTTTTAATTGTTCAGGGTCGGAAATTAAATGCTGGTTAATGACTCTTCGTCATTCTCTGGTATCTCCAGTCTACCTCATTTATGTATGCTTTTGTGCTGCCATGTATTGTTCTTTCCATGTAGTTGTGTGTAGATCTAGTTTATGTCTTCTGAGTTTGTTGTTTATCACACCATGTTAAATAAATCTTTATACTGCATTGCTTGCGTCTACTTCCAAGACTCAATCCTCACAAAAGCATTTTGAAATAAGCTATTAAGTTCTTATTCTTGTATTATATCATAGAGTAGTTATTATTTTTAAGGTATTTCATGTCTGAATACTGCATGATATTTTAAATCTATCCCAGTTATTAATGAACACAAATCTGTCCAGCAGGTTTGCTCTCCTCAGTGAAGCACCCACTGAGAAACCTGAAAGAGGGTCTCCTATAACCAGAGCCATTTTAAAGCTTGTGAAGTTAGCCAGTCCTATAGGGGCCCCAGTAGCCTTAGTCAGGTGTATTCTGACATAGCAGGTAATCTCAATGATTAGCATAGATACTCAATTATAGTTTACCTCATAGGAGCTAATGATTGACACCTTTGAGAAAGTGAGGTAATGATAAAGAGGTGCGCAAATTAGTGAAGGTGATGTCTGATTATTCTCATGCTCTCTTAACTGTTGGATGTTCAAGTGGTGCTTGGAAAAATTGTGGGCTTTGTAGATGATTGGAGAAATTTTGCTTTTTTTGCTGCATAGAACTCAGGATAGTCATTTGGTGACAATCCAGAGCTTAAGCCAGTGAGTAGACAGACCGACTGTCTGCTAGAGGCATAGAGTCACCCAGGTTCCATTGTATCGAGACTGTCTGTTCCCAGACTTGACCAGAAATCTAGAGATAATCAAAAAGTCTGTTTTAGTAAGCTAATTAAAAGAATAGCCAACATTAAATTAGTTCAATCTAAAAGTAGAACCAAAGAAATTCATTAACCAGACCATAAACTCAGATGGGTCTTCAGCTTAACTCGGTTTACTCTCCTGTAGTCCAGGTGAGGGCGCTAGTTGTATAACTGATCCTCCAAACTCGATAAAGCGAAGGAGAAGAAGAAGTTGCGCACTGCAGTGTGTCTGAAAAGAGAAAGAGGGACTGCAGGTATATAGCTGTTAAATACTTTCACACTGTTAATACTGCGTATGAACTCCCTCTTACAGAAACGGCTGTAGAAATGTTCTGTCTTTGTAAAGTGTAAAATATGTGAAGTGTGTGAGTGAACACAGAAGCAGGTTCCTCCAGAACTGAACTGAGCTGAGGAGCTAATGTTGCTCTTACTCCTGTGAGTTTGGGGGAAATGGTGACGTAGTAGGTAGTTGCTCTGGAGACGCTGAGACCGTTAGCATTTAGCTCAGAAATATGTTCCTCGTTTGCTACGTTATTTACCTCATTTTCTTCCTTATTTACCTCATGTTCTTCCTTATTTATCTCATTCACTGCCTTGTTTTACGCCAGCTACTGCCACAGACACCAGACTACTCAAGCACTAACACTGTCTGTCTATATGTCTATGATGATGTCATTTTGATCTGACGAACATTTTCACCAAATTTTGGTAAACAAGGGTGGGCCATGACCCATCATTGTTTGCAGAGACTGATCCTTTAAAGGATGCTAATTTATACTCTGTAATGATATATTTAGTATCTCAAATTTTGTTTTTAATACAAAACGATATTTTGTAATAAATAAAAAGGTTTTCTGTTGGTGTGTATCTTTTGAAATTGACCATTTTGCGAAAAGAAGCTTTTTGAGCAAGTGTTTCTGTAAGTGTTCCAGTTTACTGTCACTGACCACAGTGGTTCATTCAGCAGGTTTCTTGGATGGACTCATTTCTGGTGACATTTGTCTTGGTAGTCCTGTTTTGACCCTCCCCAAAGCTTTTTAAGCTTCTGGATGGATTTGTGTTTACCCAAACAGTTGTTAAAAAAGTTGTTTGGCAATAAATTTTTTAATGGTCAGTTTAGCTGGTTTAATGAATGAAGTTCATGGTCCATTTCTAGTGTTCTGTTTATTTTCTATAAAATTTAATGCATCTACAACTCCATTTCCAAAATGATTGGTACACTGTGTAAATTGCAAGTAATACCAGAATGCAATGATTTACAAATCATAAACGAATATTTTATTCACAATGTTGCAGAAAGCATCAAATGTTGAAAGAGAGACATATTATTGTTAAATATAAATTTTTGTCCATTTTGAAATTGGTTTGTTTTTGGAAAACATAGACAAAAGGAGTTGGACAGTTCAGCCCTCATTTCAAAAGCCTGCCTGTTGAAATGGTCAGTTTGCACATCTGAAAAGACACAATCAATGATGAAAGGTGCAGGTTTTAGAGCAACATATGTTCCCAATCAGACATCTTTTTTCACGGAAGGGCTTGCATGTTAAAGAAAGACGATGCTAAACCACATACTGCGGCCAAGGACTGGTGAAGAGCTAGAATCCAATATTGGACAAGAATAGGACAACATTTCTCTCCCATGATTTTTAACAAATTGTACACTGTCTGCAATGTTTTGGTGTGAGTGCAGTGTTTTTCTTCATGCAACACTGCTACACACACCACTGTTGTTCAGTGTTTTCCTGATAGTTGACTCATGAACATCAATATTCTTCAATGTAAGACATGCTTTCAGTAGCTTAGAAGTAGCCGGGATCATTTGTAGCCTCTCAGGCTATTGCCTTGCAGTTGGAGTTATCTTTGATGATTGGCCACTTCTGGGAAACAGCAATCCTGAATTTCCTCCATTTGTATCAGATCTTTTTAATTGCTTATTGGTGCAAGTCTACACTCTTTAGAGATGTTTTTGTAACCCCATCCAGCTTTATGGGCATCAACAATGCTTTCTGAGGTTGTCAAACACCACCTTTGAAAAATGGTATATATCCACAAATGTGGATCAGGCTTTTCTGGATCTCTGTTATTTTAATAAAACATGATCTCTCACTCCCACCTGATCGTCATCTCATTGATTGAAAGTGCCAGAGTTGTTGGTTTTTACCTTTAGGTTAAATGATCATCCTATTTTTTAAAATTTGATTCAATAACATTTCTCCATGTGGCAAAAGATTCCCAATAAATACATAACCAAATCTAATAATTTTGTGTCGTTTGTTAAACTAGGGTTTTTTCAACTCTTTTTAGCTGGTGTCTTGATTTTTCATGCATTTTTACACCTTTTATTATTTTACATGTAGAATTTATTTTTGCCTGTGTCATTCAATTGTATTAGAAATAACATATCAATATGGTTATATTTACTTAGAAAATTGGTGTTCAGTATTTTACCTGCTGTATTATACCACTGTAGAATTGAAGAAAGCATAATAGACGCACATACATTGTCATGGAAGAATCTGATATTTATAAATGGTTTCTAATTTGGATCGTTTCTTAGGTAAGAACAATTACGTTATGAAGAAATGTATTCTTAAGAACAACTGTTAAATGAGACCCATTGTTATTAGATTGACAGCTCTTTGTCACTCTTTTATTTTACCTTTACTGTTGGTGTGCAGTGAGCATGCATGGCACATCCCACTAACAGAGCTGAGTTTACATGAACACAGAACCCAAAGTCATCTTACTAACAGCACATTACATGAGGAGGGTCAGGTGGGCTGGTCAACATTAAAACTATACAGTCTAAAGTTCTCATTAATCTACATGGACTTGTGCAACACAAAATACAATGTCATTTTGATCTTCAGCACTTTGAACATTGCATCAGTTTTTCAAAATTGCCATATGCCATAATGAAATAGAATGCTGACACTTTTGACAGCCACTAATCATATCCAACAGCCATCATTACTCATTATCCTAACAGTCTGTTTTTTGCTTATATACTATGTAACTAACTATGTAATATAGAGTGTAACTGAAGGGTCTCTGAGGGTAAACATGGTCTCAGGCACCTTTTCTTTAATCCTGACCTGCATCCCTTTAGCTCTGATCCCATCACACACACTTTGTTGCAAGTCTGAGTTAACAGCTTTTCAACACACTTGCATTTCTCCTACACTCCCAAGACATACATCTACAATAGCAGGGGCTCCTCTATCATTACTCCCATCTTCAAATCCCCAAAGCATCTTGCTCCCCTCACAGGCTCTTACTGTTAGTCATATAATACAAAATCATAGAGACCTGGGCCTTTCCAGTGTTTCGTCTACTACAATTTTATATTATTGCTAATCAGATCTTAGACCGATTCAACTTAATCAGACTGTTTTGTGTTTCTCAAGCTATAAAACACATAAAATGTCTCAATGTCTAGTTAACCTTTCATCATTCTCAGCAAAATTGTACAATAGCTCTGCATAGTTAGTATGATTAGAAGAACTTTCAGAACTAGAACATTCTCAGCATTACCACAAAATGCTAATTCCTGTTTGGCTGGCAATCTGATTACATTAACAAGGTCTTTTAATCTGAACATGTTAAGCAGGGGCTTGGGAGCTTTCAGGAAGAGAAAGCCTAAGAGCAAGGACAGGTCATGGCTCACCAGACACCCTGAAATGTCCACAATGTAAAATATTAAATATCATGTTTTTTGTGATGTTTAATATAGGATTTACTAATCCCTGCTTTGTTTTGCAGTTTTATTACAGCTTGGCTTTCTGTCTTCTAACCTTTAGTAACTACTCTGAACTTCAGCTTCTACAGACCGACTTTTGTTCCTCTGTTCTTTGAGTTTGCCTACCGTAATCTCCCAACAAGAAGCTAATGAAATTGGATTGGGTTATTTGGAATGTCTTACTGGTAAGAACCAACTAATTCCTTATCAAAACCTAATATATATTACCTATATGTCAGTAGTAGAATCTGTAAGTATTATGATTAGGATTTGCCCTTCCACAAATTTGTTACATTTTGACAAATACATTTTTTCACCCCCTCATTTTTCTCTCCAGATTTCTATCCTGCTTCCAGCATCCACATGCCTACATTTCTAATTTAGTGCTGCAAATACACTATAAAACACCATCAAGATGGAAATGTTTGTGTTGAGATCAGAAGAGATTAAATGTGAGAATATGGAATCAAACAGTTCTTGTTCTCAGAAACCGTCCACTGCTACTTTTCACACCAGCACATCTGCTCATGAAACACCCAAAATAAATAGCGAAAGGAAGCCTCATCACTGCTCTGTTTGTGGAAAGAGCTTTACTCAACGGAGTAGTCTTCAAGCACACCAGCGTATTCATACTGGAGAGAAACCGTTTCACTGCTCAGAGTGTGGAAAGAGTTTTACAGAACGAAGTAATCTCCAAACACACCAGCGCATTCACACTAGAGAGAAACCGTATCAGTGCTCAGAGTGTGGGAAGAGCTTTAATCAACAAAGTAGTCTCCATATACACCAGCGCATTCACACTGGAGAGAAACCGTATCACTGCTCAGACTGTGGGAAGAATTTTAATCGACAGAGTAATCTCCAAACACACCAGCGCATTCACACTGGAGAGAAACCGTATCACTGCTTGGAGTGTGGGAAGAGTTTTAATCAACAGAGTCATCTCCAACTTCACCAGCGCATTCACACTGGAGAGAAACCATATTACTGCTCAGAGTGTGGGAAGAGTTTTAATCAACAGAGTCATCTCCAACTTCACCATCGCATTCACACTGGAGAGAAACCGTATCACTGCTCAGACTGTGGGAAGAGTTTTACTGCATGGAATAGTCTTCAAACACACCAGCGCATTCACACTGGAGTGAAACCCTATTATTGCTTTGAATGTGGACTGAGTTTTAGAGAAAGCGGTAAACTCAAAAAACATCAGCGCTGTTCTCATGGGAATAAAATTATGTGAAAACTACTCTTCAGTTAAACACACTTTGACAAATACAGTTTCTAGCAAATTGCTGAAATTGCTGTATTTTTTCTTATGAGACTCTGCATCTCTGCTCTTTTTATACCCTGTCATGTTCCTGAGCTGTTGCCAGTTCATAATATCCAGACCTTCCCACAGGCACTAGCCTCGATGATAAAAATGTTTTTAACCTCATCAACCATCTTCTGGTGCCTCTCCACTACATTGTAAGCAGACTGTTGATCTGTAGCAGAACATGGAGAAGTCTTTCTAGCAGAACATGGAATTGTCTTCCAAGAGCCAGCTCTGATGGGGACCTTCCTGTGGATTCATTTTGGGCTGTGTTGAGGGCAAAATGGAATTTAGGAATCCACTGGTCCCCAGTGCTAGGGACCAAGGAGGAGATCATAGTTTTGACTGTCCTGTTGACTCATTTGGTTTGCGGATAATAACTTGTGTTACTAGTAAGTCTTAGTATTTCTCCCTAGGTTTTGCACAGAGCAGACAATATTGTGGAGGTAAACTGAGGTCTTTTTTACATCAATAAAAGGGACTGCCAAATCAGCAAAACATGGGATGAACATGTGGCACTGTCCTGCAAGTTCTGTCCTCCCTTAAAATCCTTTGGAATGGAAATGTCAGATATGGCTTGTCTCTTGGGTGGGTCAACTTGTGCTTGATTGTTGATTGTGCTTGATTGTTGATTCTTTCTTAAGTGGCTTTTCATCCTGTTCATAGTTTCCTTTACCCTCTGGGATGTTGCTGTGACATTTTGAGGTCTGAAAGGCATATACAGTGGATGAAATATATATTTGACCCCTCTTTGGATTTGTAAATTTGTCCAGTGACAAATAAATTAACAATCAATCATTTTAATAGGTATTAATAATGAGAGATAGAATATCAAAAAGAAAATCAATAAAATCACATTATATAAAATGTGATAAGCATGAAAAAATGAGTTCTGGCTCCCACAGACTGGATAGATACTCCTAATTTAAATTAAAGACACATGTCTCAACTAGTCACCTGTTTAAAAGACATCTGTCCACAGACTCAACCAATCAGATTCCGACCTCTCCACAAAAAGCGAAGAACTGTTTATGGATGTCAAGGCAAGATTGTGGCCCTGCACAAAGGCTGGAATGAGCTACAAAACCAGAAGCAAGAAGCTGGATGAGAAGGAAACAACTTTTGGTGCTATTGTTCAAAAATGGAAGAAACGCAAAATGACCATTAATCAAACTCAATCTGGGGCTCCAGGCAAGATCTCACTGCATGAGGTGAGATGATCATGAGAAAGATAAGAGATCAGCCTAGAACTACATGGGAGGAGCTTGTTTATGATCTCAAGGCAGCTGGGACCACAGCCACCAAAAAAAACATTGGTAACACATTATGCCATAATAAATAAAAGTGCCTGCAAAGTCCCTCTGCTCAAGAAGGCACATGTGAAGGTGAAGTTTGCCAGTGAACACCTGAATGATTCAGAGAGCGCTTAGGAGAAGGTTCAGATGAGATCAAAATTGATTTTTCAGCATGACAATGGCCCAAAGCATACAGCCAAAATGACAATGGACTGGCTCAAGAAGAAGCGTATTAATGTCATGGAGTGGCATAGTCAGTATCCGGACCTTAATCCCATAGAAAACCTGCAGAGAGAGCTGAAGCTTTAAGTTGCAAAGCAACAGCCTCAAAACCTTAATGATTTCGAGCTGATATGTGAAAGAGGAGTGGACCAAAATTTCTCCTGCTATGTGCACAATCCTGATCATCAACTACAATGCTTTTGCCACCTACTTCTACAGTACAT